>JABFPJ010000262.1:0-50036 GCA_022817425.1 Gryon sp. ZL-2020 | reverse complement strand
TGCCCTGCGTTACGTTCCCTGTTACCGCCCTGTCGGGCTTAAACAGGGTGTCATGATTAGCTGTAATCGGGCAACAAGGCATCCCGATTACAGCTAACTGCCGCCCTGTTACAATTTCTACTAGGGTTCCCTAGGGATGGAAAATAAGGATAGAAAGTTATTCTCCTTTCCTAGGAGTTTTGAGTTTTATCTCAATTTTATCTCAGAAATAGTATAACAAGGGCGCAAAGGTCCATTTCGCGAGGTTGAACTCTGGCACGAGGGTAAGGGAAAATACCTCATTTCTTCCCTCAAAAGTGGGACACTTTCTCTCTCTCGGAAGGGAAAGTATTTTCGTAACTCAACGAAGTGATAGAAAGATTTTTTAACTCTAGTTACTTTCCGTCCCTAGGGAGGAAAAGTGTCACTTTCATCCCACTTTTCGAGGAAGAAATAGTATATTCCTCAACTAGGGAGAAAAGTTGCCGATTCTAGACGAGGGTGAGGTTTGATGCACGAGCCGAAGGCGAGTGCAGAAATCTCATACGAGTCGAATCGGCAATTTCTCCCTAGTTGAGGACGATATTTTTCGCCACACGGTGACAGAAAGTGCAGTTTCTATCCCTAGGGAGTTTAAAAAAGAAACTGCATTTTCTGCACCCTTGTGGCGAAAAATATCGTTTGCACCATGGAAAATAAAAGGAAATTCTCTCCTCGTGCGATTACAAACCTCGCCTTCGGCTCGGATTGTAAACTTCGCACTCGGTAGCGAATTTCCTTTTTCATTTTCCTTGGTGCAAAATATATTATTTTCTCACCAGTGTATCGAAAAGGTCTTTTCTTCCTCGAAAAATGGGATAAAAGTGGCACTTTCCTCCAGAGGGATGGAAAGTAACTATAGTGATGGAAAGTAACTAGTTAAAAAAAATTTGTTTCACTTATTTAAGTTATACAAACTTTCCCTCCCGAGGGAGAGAAAGTGCCACTTTCGTCCCACTTTTGAGGGAAGAAAAGACATGTTTTCGATACACGTGTGAGAAAAAGACCTTTTCGACACATTTGTAAGAAAAAATATCGTATAATAACTTTATACTCGTGTAGAATCGGCAACTTTTCTTCCTAGTTGTGGAATATATTATTTCTATTGAGGAACATTTGTATTCATTCGAAAAAACAGGTTCTCAAAAGTTAGCTGCTTTTTTAAAATAAACGTTTAAATTATCTTATTTTGTCAAAATATCTGTCCCAAGCGAAACATTTGATATTTCAATAACGCTAGAAGGTATTTAAAGGCAACTTTATTTCACTGTATTCTGATATTATTATTTTTCTGTCTCGAGTATATATTGGTAAACGATATTTTGCAAAGATTACGCGCTTCGAGTAGTCTGTCCAAAGTTTATTTGATGTTGATGAAAAAAGAAAGTAATTACGAAATCGTGACGACGCGAACAGATATTCTCGAGGTTGCTTTTCAAAGAGATATTCTGTCACCATTCGAGGACTATTTCGTTCTATTACGTCGCTTCTCTTCGCATACACTTTTTTTTATTCTTCTTCCTCTTTCTTTCTGTATGCACCTTTTCTTTCTCGCCAGTGTTTCTTTTGATTCTTTTACGATCTTATCCCTGGTTCTCGTACTATTTCCAAGCATCATGCAGTCTTTTGTACGATCGCGGCAATTTCCGAAGACTCTAAGACCAGGAATTAACGATAAGAACTGAAATTGCTTCGACGGGATGACTTTGTTACAGATAGAAACTTACTATAAAGTTGGCAAACGAAGTAACGGTATTCTTTCTGAACGCTTTAAAACTTCATTTTTTCAAAATGAACAATTGTCCGACTTCATGTTTGTACACTTAAATTCATTCATTTTGTCAATAAATATATGTAATATAGTTCAAAAAAATATAATGCAATTTAAATTTGTTGAATTACATAACAAATATTATACTTTTAAAAAAGCTGTTATTTGGGGAAAAACAGTTTTTCAAAGAGTTTTTTAATTATAAATAATATTGCGAAATATCGCTTGTCATTTTGATATTAAAAAGAACTTTGTTTCAATTTATTCAAAACAGTAAAAAGTTACGAAATAAAATTGTTGCGCTTACAATATTGTATAATAAAGCGTCATATATAAATGCGAATAAAAATTGTAAAAATCCAAACAGATAAATACGTGATTATTACATGAAAAGATTTATATTTAAAATGAATAATATTGGAAGGAAAAATATATTAGGTCAATAATTTGCAAATAAGGAAGATATTCGAAATATTTTTAGCAAAAGCTGAAATTCATAAATCAGATATTCGAAATGCAATAAAAGTAGAGCATGCATTTATATAAATGTTCAGTTTACTATAAAGTCAGCATTTGTTTCTAATATAAAACCGATTTTTTATTATATTTTTATTTGTCTTTTTGTACTGTAATATAATATTGTGTGGATTTAATTATTATTTTATTGTGACAAGCAATTGAAATATATTTATGATTTATCAATCATTTTTGTCTTTTTTCATGATATTTGTTTAATTGTACAACTATTTGTATTATCAAGATTTTAAATTATACAAATATTTTATTACAAAATGATGTAAATAAAAAATGAATTCCACCAGGATTCTTTTAATTATTCATTAATTATAATTGAAGATAAAGTTACAATGAAAATCTGTAATTATAACCTCGTATAGAAAAATTACATTGTTCTCTCGTCTGTAATTATCTCTGATTTACATCGAAAACCTTCGAAAAATACTATATTATTTAACGTATAATAATTATGACGCACACAATTATCAACATTATTTTAAACATATAAAATGACAAAAATAATGCAATTAATTGAATCATTATAATTTGTTGTTTGTAATTATAATATATTAAAATAAAATAATATAAAAGATTATTAATAAAATGACCGAAAAGAGTATTCGTTTATTAATTCAAGAAGCCAATTAAATTTTGTTCAATGTAAAGCATGTATTTTTGCAACTTTCATTTAGTGCACTTTTTAATTTAAATCATTTATGCAAATAAATATGCACAATTTCAATGTAAGTTTTCATAAAATTTCCATAAACCCAGTTATCAGCGATGTTATTGTACAGTATGGTAATTTGTGTATGAAAATACAGAAATTATTCGCGCGTTAAGCCATTCTTCTTTCGTATATTTAAAATTTGACCAAAATTGCGTTCATTCTTTTCCCATATTTCTGTAATATTTTCATTATTATCATTCTCAGTGTTCCTTTCAAACTTCCTTTTAAATCTCGACAATAATCGAAAGTTCATAGGTTCAAAATTAGTCCGCAAAATAATTGAATTACATCAAATTAGACCCTAAGCAATTACGATTTTGTCTGACCGCTGGAATTCATTTATCCATTCACTTTTTCCTTCCAATTCCCATCGTCTTTCGTCCCAAAAGTTTGGTGAAATTTCGGAGAGTAATCTTTTTCACGTGAAATTCATACCATTGATTTTTTATATATATATATATACATAGCAACACATCACGGGGATGAAAAATTGTCTTTAACGTGCGAAAATTTGCCCGACGATAGCGTATCATCAAATAAATCTGGTAATTTTATTAATTTCGTGGCGTCGCTGTGACGAGTGTCTGCAAAATTTATCTTGTTTTGTGGAAATAAATCAGCTTGTTCTAACGTTACGCTTCTTCAACTCCCGACCAAAGTTGGACGGCAAATTAATATTCAATTGTATAATTTTGCGCAAAAACAATGTGAAAATCAGGGCAAAAGAATACAAAAATTGAAGGAACAAAAGAAAAGTACATTTAAGAACAAAAAACAATTGGGATATACAAAAAAAAAAGTTAAATTTCCGACGTGGATCATTATTATATTGCCAAATTAAGATATCGATCGATGCTGAAAAGTCCGTGGAAACAATACGAATCGATGCTGGCATCTCGGGCTTTATTATTAAACGAATTCGTCTGGGCTTTTGTGAGATGTTGGCGTTATCCTAGCCGCAAAAGTATATATGTATGATGATAGTGCGGCCGGGGGGAAACGACAGAGGCAGCGCCTCCGATCTCTCTCTCTCTCTCTCTCTCTCTCTCTCTCTCTCTCTCTTTCTCTCTTGTTGCCGCCTCTTTCGTCTCAGCAACCCCCGATGTAACCACCGCCTCCACCGACCGCAGACACAAAAACAATAACAAATCGATTCGCGAGGCTAACGGGAAGGGGTCAGGTCCTTGGAATAGCAAAAGCACCAGAAAGGATCAGCACACGGAGAAGCGCGACTCTTCTTCTCTAACCGCAGCGCGAATAAAGCGCACAACACTTTATATCCACAACTTTCATTATAACTTCCGCCAAAATACTTTAAACACAAAACATGGCAAAATACGAGTCACGATGGTTCTCTCTTCATCTTATATATACCATTATCATGATTATAAAATGCAATTTTCCTACATATTTATTGTCCTTCTTTTTTTATCTTCACATTTTATATATTAAAAAGGTTCGTCAAAGCTTTTTGTGCTTTCAATTGAATATTTGTTAGTCAAGAATTTATTAATAAATATTCTTAAATTACGATCATGTTTTACTCAGCTTTGAATGCAAATTAGAAAAGATGGTTTAGAGTTTAGACATTTTAGTATCACAAATTTTGGTCTGCAAAGAAGAGGAGTATTATAAACTACACTAAGAAAAATAACTTACAATAAATTACTGTTTAAACAGTAACTTGACCACAGAATTCCCATTAACATGAAAGTTCCTGTTCAAAACAGTAAAAATTTTCCTTTCATGCACAAAAAGTCTTGAAAAAGTCAATAAAAATTTGTGTTCAGAAAGTAAATTTTCCAGTTTTTGACAGAATTTATTCGGTTAATGGGAATTCTGTGGTCAAGTTACTGTTTAAACAGTAATTTATTGTAAGTTATTTTTCTTAGTGTACTTTTACAAATACACATTTTTTCAGGCTATTTTGATGAAACAAAAAATGAAAAAAAAAATCTTTTTTTTCTTGTTTATTACAAATAAAAATGTGTTTGTACATGCAATAGAAATGTGAGAAAAAAATGAAAAATGCATAATTTAAATGTTAATTTGGACAAAATAATAAGATGTAAATTTGATTGATTGTTGAAGATGGAATATGGGATTTGGAGTTTGCATGCGGCGAGCGGACTTTGGGGGGATCCACGTCTCGTCGGAAGGCACCCGATCCTCGCTCCTGGAGCAAGTCAAATGTTGCCGCGTGCGGCTTTCGCCTTGAGTGCCCTTCAAAGATCCGCCGAAATGCCGGTGCCGTTTGCATTGGCCGCGGCTGGACTGCCTTATGGTGCCATGGAGTTGATCTCCAAATCCACGGCAAGAATTTCCGCGAGTCCCGACAATGAATCGCAGACTAGAAAATCAGATGACAACGAGAGCAACATCGAAAAGAGCGGCGAGGATGATAATGATAACCAAGTATAAAATACTTTTATTTTGCAAAATTTTCATTTTTTTTATTATTTCAAAATATTATTTATTTATTTATTTTTGTAGAAATAGAATTTTCTGTTATAAAAAATATAGTTTTCTTTAATGTTAAGTAACTTTTGTACTCAAGATAAATGGAAAGAACGTAGAAAACATTTAAATATGTATGAATTGGTAGTTGAGAACAAATTGAATTCCAGAAAATTAGCTTCAAGAAAAGACACTGATCAGAAATCATCATAATAATCTGGAAGTTAAATTAAAATGCTATCGATTTTCCATTAAACTTTGGTCTATATATACTGCATTTTTTGATGTTGTTCGAGACTTCGAGAAAATCGAGAATAAAATTATAAAGTGCTAATTGCAGCGTGGAATTGTTAATAATTCAGTGAACATTTCTATAGTTCAAAAATGAACAAGAAATATATTTATTGTAAATAAATTTTACAATTTTATGATGAAACCAATTTTAATATTTATTACACGAATTTGAATGAGAGTTTCTCATTTTTTGCCAACAGTTAATTTTTTATTGCAAAATTGTTGAATTTAATTGCATATATCACACGGTAGTATGTGAATAAATAATTTACAATATTTAAAAAAAATGAATTTTTCAAATGGAGTTACAGCATTTTTTTATAGATGCATTTTTGCAAAAGTATTACAAGAAAATTGTCTATACAGATTTTGTTAAAAATGTGCAGTGCAACTGCTTACAAATATATCAGCAGTGATTACCTTTCGTGAAACACAACGTTTTTAATTTTATATTCGCAACTTCTGCAAATATAAAATTAACATGATGAACAATTGAAATTCACATTTTCCATATATAATTCCATTACTTGAGCAAAAATAATACAAAATTACACATTCGAAATGAAAACGTTATTGAATGTCGAATTCAGTTAAAATGTTACTTGTGTCGAATCAATTTTGCGATCAAAACTAAATTTATTGAATTATGTTAAATCGGGGAACGCTTTTAGTAAATCCGACATAACACATTCAAATGTATTTTTGTCTGTGAATTTTCAACTTTCGTCGGCAGTAATTCAATTTTTGAATTCGAATAAATAGCATTCTGCACAAATGCGACAGCTTCATTCGAGTGCGTTTTTATCACTTTGCCTACTGGGTGGTCGAAGTTTTTTTTTAACACGTTAGTGTTCGGCAAAAGTCAAAATTGTCCAATAACCTGACACGTCTAAAATCAAACGCAGAGTAAAATCGCGCAAATAATTTTGATATTTCTCAATTTTAGTCATTTTGTTTCTGATAAGTTAAAACAGTTTATTATGCCGAGTTAAGTATAAAGTTCAAATTGAAAATACCAATTCTACATTGAAAAAAAAATGTGTTCCAATTATTAAATGAAATTTATAGATAGCTAATTGAAATATCATATAATTAATTTAACTATTTTATTTTAATGAATTATTTAATTATTTCAATTAAAACAAAATGGTTTTCTGATGCGTTTCAATGTTGAAGAATCAACAATTTGCAAAATGAATAAACGTTTATTTTTAAAGTCATAACTTGATAGCATTTGCGAAACATTGATTAGCATCACGTTTTGTGAAACTGTTCAATACTCAAAATGGTACTAATCAATAACAATTATTGTGTACACAGATGTGTCTGTCGACTGTGAATAACGACAACGAAGACATGGGTGAAGAAAGTGATGCTAGGAGTACGACGAGTTCACATCGCTCGGCTAATAATAACTTACGAATTAAACCAACGGATCCAATGTCCTGTTTTTTATTAGACAAGGTGAAATTCTATCAGATGTCATCTGCAGATATTGTTGCCATGGCTTTTGCATTTTTAATTACCCACTCGACGTAAAACTTATATCCTTTGCCATCGATTTCTTTTACAGTTGCATAAATAATGCCATCTCTTTACCAATCTTTATTCCTCTATTTTGAATAAATAAAGCTTCTCACTGAATAAATTGTATCATCAAACATTTGCAATTAAAATAAAAAAAAAAATTTTTATTTCTAATTTTCTTCGGTTCTACAAAAATTGCTATATGAATGTTGTTATGATTGTTCTTTCAGGATGAAACAATTAGTCCCGTCCTAAATAGTTGGGTTTTGGGCGCCTATACAGCAATGCTGGGAAGATTGTCTGCTGCAACTGCTGCTCTGGAGGCTACAGAAGTACCTAATATACCATCCGATAGTGATTCTGAGAGTGACCACTCAACTTACACCGAAAAGTACAAAATTCATTAAATAGTTTCAAACAATTTACTTCATTTGCGTAAAATGGACAAAAATAAATTAAGTGAACAATTGATTTGATTATTTACGATTTTATAGATTTTAATGTTAATTTATATTAAATTATTATAAATTTAATAACAACTCGGACAAATAGCATATAAAAAAGCTCAAAGAACAATTTTAACTTTTTTTTTGGTAATATAATAATATACATTGGTAATACAATTTGATAATACAATAAAATAAATGGTAATTTAGTAAACAAATTGAAGTTTAAGAATTTCAGTACAAAAGCTAGTATCTCATGTTTAGACATTTGACACATTTGAGACGCGAAAAACGACTTAAAATTGAATAAATGAGACATTTTTGGTGTCTCATTCATGAAAAAAGTCTCAAAATGAGACATTTGTTTTTGTAATGTTTGCATAAATTTAAAATTTTATAACAAAAACCTGGCTATGGTAATTATAAATGTACAAAATTGTTAAAGGTCAAGAGGAAGTAGTCCTAGTATGAGCGTGCATCGTGGTTACTCGTGTGGTACCTGCGACACGATCGCGCCAACGAGGCCAGCTCTGAGAAAACACATAGCCGATTGTCATCCGGCATCGTCCATTGCTTTGGATGCCAGCGAAATGAAAAAGTGTCCGTCCTCTGGATGTAATTTCACGACGAAAAGTAGATGCGAATTAGAGACCCACGTGGCTGGACACGTGGCTCAAGGTGTCTCACCCAATGGCAAAAAGCGCGGCTTAGCTTTGCAACGCGTTAGATACAGGTAATTTTTCTCAACTCATATACATTATATTTTACTTTTTATTTTAGTACAAAACTTAAACTCAAAATAAAATTCATCAGTTGAATAAATATTTTATTAACTTTTATTAAGGTGATACTATGATTAAGGCAAAATAGTCAGAATTTAATGGAAATTTGTAAATATCTTAGTTAAGTAAGTTTTGACAATTGCTTAAAGTTTCACGATAATTTACTATGCTAAAGATATTTAATGATGAAAATTGAATATAAATTGAATATAAATTGAATACATATTTTGGCCATTTTTAAAAGAACCGTGCTACTGAGATAGGCAATTCATGATGTTATTTTTATATAATTTTTATATACAAAATTGAAATACAAGTGGATTTAAACAATATATACTGTTATTGGAAATTTGTCTCTACATAAACTAACTTTTAGACACGATTATTTATAAGAATCCTAAGAATACGCTACCTAACGATAGAACTATCTTAACACAAAATCCATATAACTCAAATTATATTTTAATTATCTTGTATGGAGCCGATCTATACTGAAAAGTACGACTTGATGCAGTGTAATAAATCATGGATATTGCAGTATCAAAGTTTGGAATTAGTTAATTGCAATTATTATCAACGTATTTAATTATACTTTGTGTGCTTGCTATACATTATATATATATATATATATATATATAATGTATATATAATATATATATATATATATAATGTATATAAATATATATATAATATATATATATATAAAACAAAATCAATAAGAGTCATTTATCAGCCAATTAGCAGTGTATTTATTTTGTTGTTACATGAAATTTCGATTTTCGATAGTTGACACATGAGTTCCGTGAAAAATTTATATATTCGTTTTGTACATGCTATTTCTACATACAAAAATCACAATACCTTTACGCTTTGTGTTAATTGATTGAAATTATAGAGCGTTTTATAATTGAATAAAATATTTGTTTGTTGAATGTTGTACACGAAGATACGAGAGAGAAGAATATCGATGTTCCTTGTGCTCTTACGCTTGCACCATCGAGAAGGCTTTTCAACGACACCTGAGGGCTCACGCGAAGGGCGCCGCGCCGGAAACCAGGGTTAGCTGTGCCGTCTGCGGTGCCGATCGCTCGTCCGAGGTTGACCTCAGCAAACATATGCGTAGGCACAGGGACGACCGATACTTTTGCTGCGATATTTGCATTTTCCGTACCGTTCAATTAAAAAAGGTAAGTATATATGTAATATCATATTTTAACAGCATTTTTCCTGTTCAAATAATTAAAATTAAAATTAAATTAAATTTTCCTGTTCAATAGTTATAATACTAGCACATATATATACATATAAATATACATATATATTGATGTATATATAGCATTTTTTTCAGTTAATGTAATTGAACATTTCATTTGTAATAACTAAGCTTTTAATCATCTTAAATCAGATAGTTAAATTTATTGAATTGTAGAAAAAATTTCCTCGGTGTATAGATAAAGTATTATTACACATACATTGTTTAATATTTTGCATTTGCCATATCTGAAACTGGTTAATGATAAAACTTAACGGATATCTCTACATGAAAATGTAATAATAATGTAAATTGAAATAAATTGGCCCTACTTTAACAATAATTGCAGATAATTATGCATAACAATACACGTTGTAAAATTTGTGTGCATCATTTTCGTTCATTAATTGTATTTAATTGTAATGCAAATGATGATTTTGTCTATGTTATTATCTTTCATTTCACTGGAAGTTTTGTTTTTACGTTTTTCAAATGATTTCAAAATTTATTCGTTTATTAACAACAATAATTGAATGACACTGTACATTAATGTAATTTTCGTAATGATGTTATAATTTTGATTTTACGTTAACTGCTCAAAATTATGTTTGCAAAATAAATTTATATCGCATCTTTAATATTTCAAAGTGTGTTATGAAATATTCATTAAAACTTTATTACGATTACTGTAATATCAGAAAATTACATAAATACGTTTTACATATTTTTTTCAATATGCATTAAATTTTTGTGTATTATTGAGTACTAAGCATTTTATTTCCTTTTTTTTTCAAATTGAAAAATAACATTTGAAAATAATCTTTAGTACGCTTAACTGAAATAAACTTAAATAAAAATTATAGTATATAAGCAAAAGATAAAACGTAGGCAAATGTTATGCTTATAGCATTGAAGTGTAGTAATAAATAATACGAATATAAAAATGTATTTTATGCAATTTATGTTTTATACTTAAATTGGATAAATAAAATATTGATTTGATGTTATTAAATTTAAAATAAAAATAATATTATAATATATGTATTTAAAATATCATTTTAAACAGTATAATTTAAAATTAAACTCAATGTCAATATTGAAAAGGAAATTCATAAGGGAATATTCATGAATATCTTTGAATATTATGTTTTATATTAAATACTCTTATATA
This sequence comes from Gryon sp. ZL-2020, assembly GCA_022817425.1. NCBI lineage: Eukaryota > Metazoa > Arthropoda > Insecta > Hymenoptera > Scelionidae > Gryon > Gryon sp. ZL-2020. The sequence goes on along the minus strand of JABFPJ010000262.1, from coordinate 39,072 downwards.
TTCTTGGATTTCACAGAAGTAAAGCACAGTAAGATATTTTTCACTTACTTTGCAATTTCGAATTTCATTTTGAACATTTTTTATTTAATAGAAACTTTTTCGTTGAGAAGGAGTTCTACTTTTTTTAACACAAAAACACTTAGAACATTTTAATGTAGATTTTTATTTCAATAAGTATTGAAATATGAGAAACTTTTTACGAATATTAAACATCAATATAAACTTAAGAAAAAAATTGATGAAACTTTTTTTATGCATCTATATTATGATGCTAGTGCCGAAGAAGTTTATAGATTATTTTAAAAGCTTATCATCGATCGTGAATTTATATGTACGTTAAATTTTAAATTTCATTTGCACTTTTCAGATTTTGTTTCTTTTTTGAGAAAATTCAAGCTTATATAATGTTTTCAATTTTGTTATTTAATTGTTTTAATGTTGAAAACATTATGGTTGTTACCGATAAATTAATTTGAAATTGAAATAACAAAATTTCAAAATATATTTTTATCTGCCTTCTATTATATCCATATTATATCCATAATAAAAAAAAATCCATAATGAAAAAATAGGTTAGAGAATGAAATTGGCTGTTAGTTAGATTGTCCAATGAGAAACGTATGTTAAATTATTTAATCTGACTGCAAATGTCTGATTTTCATTTTTAAAAAATTGAAATTTTGTACTTTTTTATATTTGTAATGTTTTGACAGGTTAAGCTATAATTTGATTTTAATCGAGAAGATTATTTTATTTTTTTTATTTATATTATAAATTAAATTATTTTATTACAAGTCCATAATAACAAGGTTGATGAGAGGATGAAATTGGTTATATATGTCCATTGCTAAAGTAGAGACGTGTCATATTTTTTATTTATTTCTTCTAACTTTCAATGAATAATTTAAAAATTCGATTCATATTCATTCACTTGACAGATAGAACAATATCTATATAATAAGCAATATGTTTATCATAATTCGAAATAAGAGGAAATTAATACTACTAATTCTCATGACATTTTGAAATGGTTAAAATAGCGAAATGAATAAATAATCAAAAATTCATTAAAACATTGAAATTTGTGAAAAAGTCGAAATTTAATGAAAAAGTCAGAAACTGATGAAAAAGCAGAAATAGTTGAAAATTAGTGAAAACAGCGAAAATGCATAAAAAATCCAAACATTTAAAAAAAATCGAACATTTCTGAGAAACCGCAAATTCATAAAACGAAAATTCATGCTGAAGACAAAAATAATTCTTGAAAAACGTAAAAAATTATGAAAACGTCGAAAATGTTTAAAATAAACAAAATTTTTGCAAAACTAAAAATTCATGAAAAAGTCAAATATGTGTGAAAAAGTAAAAATTTAGAATAGTTGAAAATTCATTTTAAAAAATGAAATTTCATGACGAAAACAAAATTTCATAAAAAATGATTAAATTTATTAAATAGTCGAAGAATCATGAAAAAAATAATTCAAATTCAAATTAATAAAACTAGGTACGTTTTTTTTAAATAATATTACTGCAAATTAATTTTAATGGTTATATTAAAAATAATTTAGTTTAGAATCTTAATCAAGAGTTCGTTTAAATAAAAAAAATAATTTTTAAATTTTGTGTATCATTACATCGGAAAATTATGTGTTCGTACGCAGCACACAGAAATTCTAATAATTATTATTAAATGAAAGAAAATGCAGTAATTTGAATTGTCAATCCTTTGATCGATTAAAATAACGCGAAACTCAAACTAAAACTCACTTTAACCCCACAAGTATTCGCAGACTTAAAAAAATGCATCAATTTTTAAACGTAGCTTTAATTGTTTTTCAAAAGGTCATCTTTGGTCTTCATTATAAACTGTTTAATAAAACATCAGTTTAATCCAGTGACAACACCATGAAATATACGCTTGATGAAAATGTCAGTTTTAATAAATCATTTATTTCTCTCTCTATATATTTATTTCCACTAATGTTGATAAATAATTCTTGTTTAATATCCGCGATATTTCAACAACTTTTTTTGACATAACACATTTTACTAACACAATTTATTGCCCAAACGAAAGACTTTCCGCATTCAAAAATACATAAATATATTAATCATTTCACTGATTTAATTAATGTTTCATCATATAATTTATTATTCAAAGACAATTTTTTCCTTAAAATAAAATAAATTATCAATTTATTAAAAAAAAGAAATTAAAAAAATTTTAATTACAATTGTAGTTATTATGATGTAAAGTGAAAAACATTTGTTTTTAGCTGATTCAACATCGTCGTATGCACACCGGCGAAAAGCCTCACCTATGTCCCCATTGTGCTTACCGGAGTGCGCGGCGGGATAATTTGCGCAGTCACGTAAGACGGGTTCACAAAAAGGAAAATTTGTACTGCGACACGTTCAGTCCGCGAGGCATGCTAATTGCACCGCGTATTGTTAACACTTCCGCGGCCGAGAGTCCTTCTTCGTCGCAGTCATCGAACGCAGGATCGCCAAACTAGCGACAATGATTATTTATATCTCGCATTCTTATTCGTATGCTGTCGAAGCTAACAATTTTACACGTCCTAGCAGTTGTCAATAAAACATTTTGAGCGGTTTAAGGGTTAATTATAGACAACAAATGAAAAATACAAATTACACAGAAGTTTTAGATTAATTGATCAAGTCAAAATTAAGGCATTTTGTAAAAACTTAAACATAAAACCGATTTAAAAAAAAAGTAATTCACTTAGATATGCTGAAAACAAACATGAAAAAAAAGTTTCATAAAAATACCCAGAACAAATTTCAGTATTACTTTTCCCCATTTTTTGAATTTTTGTAAATTTGTTTTTTGAGATCTAATCACTAAATTTTTTGGAAAAAATTGTATCTAAAAATATGCGTCAAAAAATTGGTTAACTGCATTTTTAATATTATCAAGGATAGAGACATTTTTATTATTGATTGATATATAATAAATACATTTTTTAAGTTATTGATTAAACCCATACATTATTACTTATTAAAAAGTCAGAAATAAAATATAAAATCGGTTAGGAGGAAAGTTTTTACAAAAGAAAATGAAGCGTAAAAGTAAGAGAAAATGAGAAGAAAAATGAGAAACCAGGTCTGTCAATTAAATTACATTAATTACCGCCGACTACGTTGTTGGCGAATACTAACGAACGGATTACGATTTGCCTCTTTTTCCGCGAAAAATGACTAAATGATAAATTATAATATTGCTTTACTTGTTGACCATTTGATTTCAAATACAAATTCATTTTGTGAATATTAAAGAAAAAGTGTTATTGACGAATAAGACAAGTAACTATTTTTTAATTTATACAATATATAATTGTAATATTAAGATTTAAGTTAGTGCGTATTTTTAAGACGTATAAATGTTACTTAATAATGATACTATACTTTGATAAACAGAAAATGAATAAATATATAAATGATTTGACGGCGCTCTAAAAGTTTGATAGAGTTTAAGAGAAAGACTGATGAAACATGATGTGCCAGAGACACCCCCGGTTATTGATAAAATTCGCGAAATTGAGTATAGTTCACGTAATGTTCTATTTGACTTAACTCAATATAGTTAAAATTTGAAATTTTTACTTATTCTGACATCTTGCTATTGATTTAAGCAAAAATGCATATTGATCTCAAGGGAGAAGAAAAGAATTTTAAATGTACAAAATTATCTTCTAAGGAAACTTAATTATAGTCTATTTATCTTAAAGTTTAGTTGAGATGCTCAATTATTTTGTTTAATAAACAACGAAATTCACAAAAAGATGGATTTCAATACAAATTTTAACGTCAGCTTGATCTATAATATGATCCGTCCGTGTTTATGTACTTAATTAATTAAAATATTATATGAGTCGAGAAAAAGGAACACCGCGCTCATTTTATACTGAAAAGTAAAAAAAGAATATCGTTCTAATGACTTAAGTTTAGTTCTTGAAAGGAATTATTCAGCCAAATGTCATTGATAGAAATTGTATTGAAAATAGACCAAAGTGTATTCAAAATATTATAGTTCTTTGTCTTTGATAATGATTATATAATACAATGTAAGAAAAAATTGATTTAGATTTTTCACATTTATTAACTCGTAGTTATGATTATAATAAATTGTCTATTTACGATGAAGCATTGGTTGCAAAAATTAAACCGCCCTGTGATTCACGTATTCTAGGTTCGTTAACATTTCCTAACAGAATTGATCATTAATTTCCTTTAATTTCCGTAGTTTTTCAAAAGTTTTGTTCATCAAACAATGTTTTACAATTTTTCTCCCCAAAACAACTTAGCATTTCCTTTCATTTGTTGATAATAAAAACAACATATCAGGAAAATAGTTAATTCCAATTTATATTATTTATTAATTATTTTCAAATAATTAATATATATAAAATGTGTTTTTTCAATTCTACGAGAATTTTGCAGGAAATTAATGTTTTAAATCTGTTATGTTTGGTGCTATATGGCAATCGTAAGACTGATACAGTAATTTGTAATAACTGAAGGGATATATGCGGCGATGAATAGTTGATTTAAGTTTAGCTAGGAATCTCTAGATTAGGAAGATGAATTGGCACTTATATAGCCTATTAGTTGTTCGGGGTCTCTGGCGAAAAGTCTGAAAGGTGCTAAGTATTTGGTTGCCAATTAACGTTATTACACTTGTGCATGTATTTAATTAGACCTACTTTCACTCGTTCCAGTTGAATTTCACTGACAACGCACAGTGACCAACTATTTTTCGCTGGGAATTAACTATTTCTTATAGTTACTAATTGCAAATTATAATAGAGCGCATTTTAATCGCACTAATTGTAATACAAATCATTTATAAGACAAATTGCAGAGTTTATTGCATTTTTTGTAACAAAAGAAATGAACAAACAAAATTGGCGTTCACACGTCGCTCAATGACGCTAAAATGATAAAAACACAAAAAGTGAAAAGTTTTGCGAAAAAGCGAGGGACAAAAGACAGAACCAGAAATATATTATATATATATATATAAATAAAAATATATATACGTGAATGTGTGTGTCAATTTTTAATGTATTATAAACTCAATTCTAGTCGACTTTTAGCAAAAGATTAGCTGTGTGCATATGCGGTATATGATTATATATAAGTAAAATAAGAACAAATAATAAAATGAATAAAAATAAATAAAATGAATATATTATATATATATATATGAATATGGATTTTCCGACGTCCTATATATATATTTACGACTGAGTCTTTGTCGAGACTCGTGCGAATTTATTTCTCGTCTCAACGCCATAGGTATAATTAATTACAAATACGATAATATATTTATCTATCTTATTATATATAGTTGTGAACATAGTTATGATAATATACCTCGACGAATAAACAACAACAACAAATGAAACTTTTTTGCTTTTTGATATATATTGTATTTAAAAGTGATATTTTATATTTCTATACGACTTTTATTGCGATCGCGCAATTTTGTGACGTTTACATGTAAGTGCTCTCTCAATCTCACGATCTCGATCTCTATCCCTTACATTTGTTACTTACGCGTATAGCAAATCCAAACTGTACATTTTTGCAAAATTGGCTTTTTTTGCACAAATTCGCCGTTCAAAATTGTTTCACTTGTTTTCTCTTTTTTTTGCTTTTGCTTTTGTCTATATATTGTACAACGTATTATTTGTCTCATTCATCTTTGCATAGAACGTTTACGTTGTTCGTAAATTAGTTGATTTAACAAACAGCTACGGTGTTGATGTACTTGGTAAATCATTGCGCCTCTGTAAACAGACAATTTTTCATATACGTTCTATGCCACAGTTTATAAGTCATCGAACGTGCCAAATGATATTTAGATTCAAAGCGACGGAAAATTGATTCTGTATATGAATTTACGCGGGCAAATCGTTTATTTAACAGACAATAATTCGTGCTTTATTTGCAATGCTGCTTGATTTACCGGAAAGATGAAGCAATTTTGCAATTATATTTTTCAATTAGTAAAATCAAATTATTTAGAAACGAAATTTTTATTACTTTCAAAATCATTAATCTAAAAAATTGAATTTATTTTTTAGTTTCGTTTTTTTTCTTGTATTTTTTTTTACTTTGCAATATAATCCACAATGTAAATAAAGCAGGAACTGTCATTTGAGTATATAAAGATGAGATGGTAACATCCAAAATGATGATTATTTAAAGTTAATAAGTTTTCTTAATCATAATAGTGTTTTTTCCTGTTTTAAATTAGCAAAAATAGAAAAAAAACAAAATATCAATTTTTCCTATTTTCTCTGGCAGATCGACCCCAGAGGGATGACATTCATACAAATTCAAATAAAACATCGGAATTTAAAAAATGTTTTTATTGAAAATGTACGAAATAAATTTGAATTTTTCCTATTTTTACACTACCAGAAAAAATAGGAAAAATGCATATTTTTTGCGTGTGCTTGTTTTAATTCCAGAAATACAATCTTCTTCAACAAATGTGGTTGACAGTTGTTGGTGTCGAAGTTTGGTGAATGATTTATGTTGAAAATTTGTTGAAGGAGGATAACAGAGTTGCCAAATTGATTGTGCCAAACTGGCATTTGCGTTTGATGTCGAATTCGAGATGCCTTTTGTTGAGCGTTATTTGACTGAATGCGAATAGAATAATGCGAATGAGTATGAGTTAATTGTTATGATCCTCTAACTGTTGAAACTTCGGTAGTAGATCATAAGTGTCTTACTGTATACTATACATGAACTACATGATACTATTCTACATTAATGTTTCCTAGATTTATTGTTCAATTACGAGCGTCCTTTTTGCGGCAAAGTCCGTTAAGATGCAACCCTCCAATATTAATAAATAAAAATCAGAGGGCGTCGTCCATATTAATAAAATAATCCAACGAAAAGAAATTGTTCTTGTATTTGGTCATTTATTTCGTGCTTCTGATTGCTCAATCAATTGTAAAACATAAGGATACATTTTAACCTTTGGTCAATGTATGTTTGAAATTAATAACTATTAATAATTAATTCATACAAATGTTGTAATTATTATTGTTAATGATGAACTTAGATGAATTAGAAGATTAGTTGTAATGAAATAATTAATGTTAGATTGATTTTTTTGAATATTTTTATATACAAATGTAATTGTAAAAAGAATAATAATGAATGATAAAAAAACCAACAACAAGAACAATTATTTTTGTCGAATTGTTACAAGAAAAACGTCTTAAATTTAATACAATCTAAATGTGATAATATATTTACTGATAATTAATTATGTCATAATAAACAATTACGTCTTGTATGCTATATTACATAGATATATGTACACAAATTTAAGGGGGGAAATGTTGTGTGTTTTCAACGATTAAAAAATAGTAACTTCTTTTACAAATACATTTCGTCAAAAAAAAATGAAAAATGAAATACTTTTTTTTTGTTTTCGGTTTCTTTGATGAAAAAGATTTTTATTTATGTTCAACATTTTAGTAACTTTGATCTATATTTTTATCTTAATTCTCACAAGTTCAGATTCTAATACAAAATTATGCTGAGCAAAAGACTGGTATTTTCTCTGCAAAAGCAAGTATATATTCTTCTCAAGTCTGTAAAAAAAAAAAAAAAAATTACTTGTTTTCGCAGTGTGTAATTGGTAACTTGGACGTTACACATTTTTCGCGCGAATTTTACGAATAGTTGATACAAAAAAAAATGATAAACGGTGCATGAACCCCTTAAATTTTAGAATTTACTCGAGAATTTAAGAGTTTCAGGTTGTTAATTATTTTTCAATGTCTATGAAATTAAATTTGAAAATTATGTCCACATAATTACATACACACTAAATATTCCCAAACAAAATATATTCTATATATTTCGTCGAATTTAACATTTCTCACTATAATACACTGAGAAAACTCGTTACTATTTAAACCATTTGCACTTTGGAGAAACATGATTTTTATTTGATCATTAATTTTAATATAATTAAGTCATTTGAATTACCCTAGTGGAAAAAGCAGTCTGGATGTAGTATGGATGTAGTCTGGATACACTTTGCCAGACTATATCCAAACTAATTTTTCCACGCGGGTAGTTTAGTAGTTTTCAATTTCTTTATTTAACATAGTCAAGTTGAAAAATATATTTTATTAAGTAAAAATTTGAATAGATAAAAAATGATTTTCAATTTGATCTATTATAAAAATTATGGATTTTCTCAGTGTAACTTCAATATATATTTTTGATAGCGGCTTGTCGTCTTTTCAATCTAATATTTCTTCTTTTTAACTTCACGGCTTAAGCAGAATTGCTATAAACCCCAGTCTTTGAGCATTTTGAAAAAGAGTGTCGGTACTGTAAAACTCTCTTTTTTATATTTGTTATATTTTATTAAGTTTTTAGAATCATAATTTTTTTTGAAAGACAAATCTAAGAAAATAGAGAAAAAAAACGAAACACAGTGCTCAACTAGACGAATACAATAAATGTCCTACCCTTTTTCCTGTTTCTCCATTTTTCCTTGTCCCTCCTCTTCCCTCAAAGAACTTTTATATTTGAAAGTTGTACAAGATTTGAACGAACGATATAACTTCTTCAAATACACTGTGAGTCGTTGCGAAAAGTTGAACAAAAAAATTTTTGAAAGTACCATCCTACGGAAAATTAAATGGATAATAAAATATGGAGAATAAAAGATAAAATAAAATTGGATACATTTTGTCATCGTTATTGTGATTTTAAGGTGTATATATATATATATATACCTATCACCAATTGTTTGATCGCAGGCTATGAATGAAACAAAACTTACATACATCGCACGGTTACGTAGAAAATTGTGCAGCTACAAATCGAAAGTATAAAAAAAATGCATATGCGTGTATGCCCACTTGTACCCGCATTTGCGGAGCTCAATGGATTTTCCATCCTTTTTTTCAAATTGTTTGTATTATTATCTACGTTCGGTCCCTTTTTTCATAAGAGCCTGCGAGTCTACGACGTTTGCGCCAAATATTTGTCCATTTGATAGTCAGTCATTGTTTAACTTTGGTGAATAATAAATCATAATAAATATTTCATTGAAAATGTACTTTATTGCCTTGATTTATTAGTTCCTACTTTTTTAACATTTGTTTTATGACAAAAAATTTTATTCGTGCAATTTTTTTATTATTTAGTAAAATTGAACTATAATAATTGTTGATAATCAAAAGTTGTTGATGTATGTAAAATATTCATTTCAATTATAACATGAGTTAGTTTAATTAAATTCTTTATATTTCATTACATCAATCCAGTGATGAACGGAAAGCTGCTTTTTAAAGTACCATTAGTCATAGAGTGATGATATATATGTTTTTCTAGATGTTTTTTTCTACATTAACTCTGGCATAACATAGGAAAAAACAAGAAATACTGTGATGTTGAACCATGTAACTGTTATTTATCATCAATGTATAAAATCTCAGACGTCTGTAAAACTGTAATTAAAAGTAAAGTCAACTATATAAAATAACTTCTATTGGATCATAGATTGTCTATCAACATTGAATACAGATAAAGAGTTATTATCGCAATTACACTAAGTGCGCATATTCCTAGAAATATCGTTCGGATATATACTTAATACTTAATTGAACATTTAATTTGTTTTCAGTATTCTGTGAAAAATGAACGAAATACAACGATTTTTGAAATTTAAAAAACATTTTTGTTTTTATGAAAAAGTTACGCATAAAAATTGTTCATCTAATATTTTAAATAATAAAAATAGAAATAAGTATAAATATTTGATTATAAAAAGAAATGATATATCGACAAAGGTATATGAGGATTTGTAACCGTAACTTATTGTCTTTCAATTATTCATCGGCTGAACCAATGTGATTAATTAAATTGCAATAAAAAAATGTATTTTATATTAACGAATGGAGCGCAGCTGTTCGTTATTGGCTTATTACTTCAAACAGTTGTGCGATCAAACATTAACAACGTTGTTGTTAGCTTGCTTAACTGTTGAGGTCAGATTTGACACTAAATTAAACAAGCATACTGCTTTACTTATGAATTTATGCAATAATTCAACTAATCGTGTATTTTATTTGCTTTACGCATAAGAAAATTTGTGTATATATTTAACAAAATTTCTCTCAACACAAATCTTTGATTATGAATATGTGAAGTTATTTGCAGTTCTTGATTATAATGATAATTCCATGTTAATACTATTTTAACTGAAATTTAAACAACTTTTTAACTGAGATTTATTTAATTTTGACTATTTCCTTTCTAAATTTGTGTTAATTAAATATTCGAAAGAATCGATTCGATTATAAAAATTGAATAAACTATCTTTTTATCACAACATTATTATTTTATCATTTATGGGATGACTTTATTTAATGTTAAAAAATAAAAATAATGGCAATAATTTAAGGGAAATATGGTTTCCAACTATCAGATTCATATCTTATCTTCCAGAATTGAGCTGCATATATCGGTCTTTTCATAAAGTTGTAGAATAACTTACAGAGATGGACAAAACTAATTACTCAAACACAATTTTTAACTACTTCATTTTATTATTCTTAATAATTATTAAATATATGTTTTAATTGAGTTATGGACTTGCCCATCTCTGATAACTAAGATATATTCGCAACTTAATTAAACAACATCAATATCCGATCGAAAATGGATCCCTTAAAAAACAATATATCAAGTTAAAGTTTACCCCCTCACAATTTAAAACTAAATCACAACACCTAAAAGCAAAATTATTATAATCACCTAAACCAATGTCACCTATTTTTAAATCTAATCATTCATCATAAAAAGATGTATAAAATCTCGAATCAGTCCAAGATTTTATATTTAGAATCGAAATTATGCATGCAAGCGTGCACATAACTTTGCATAAACTTGCATTTGGCCGGAAAACTCAGCTGACCAAAGTGATTGAAAAAAAGTGATCATTTAACATTCTTTCGCTGTTCTATATAAATGCATCACGTGCTGTCGCACACAGTGCAAAGACCCTAATTGTCGTTTATTCCCCAGCAGCGTTGTAGTTCGCGAGAGTTTCTTCTGTTCGAGATAGAGCACAAGTGTAGCTATATAGAGACACACGCAAAATAAGTTTGCGCGTTTGACGCGCGTGAAAGATCGGTCGGTTTTGTTGTCGTTCGGGCAACAGAGTGGGAAGAATATGCAACAGAGTGGGAGGACCGAGTCGGAGAGCCAGCCAGCAAAGAGAGAGAATGCTTGGAATCGGTTGTCAGTTGGTGAGTTGTGTCTCGTGTGTCGGGCTTTGGCCGTAACATTTACAAGCGAAACAAAGTGCTCGAGTGAACAAACTGTGCCATTTAAGTGTCAAACCATCGAACCCTTTTGAGTTCGAGTGATGCAACATTCTCGAAGGGTCGATTCAAATCGGCCAGTCAAATATTACTTAAAAACAATAAAGTAAAAGGGAAAACTCCAACGCAAATCTATTCGGCTCGATGACTCAGAGTGAACCATTATCTTCGGTAGAGAAAGAGAGAGAGAAAAAAAACGAAATAATGTGTACACGATAAGAGTGAATGTTTTGTGAAGAGAGGAAGCCAACCTGGAAACTGGTTTGATGACGGTGCACAATTGGGACCTTACTTTTCACGGATTTCAAAATTCCATGCGAGCCGAGTTGAGTTGAAGGTGTGTCAGTGTGTTTTGTACACGTGTGAGTTTTGAAAACGAGTTAGGGATCTTAAGGATAACGAAGGTCAGGGACTATCCCTAAGTCAAAGATCTCCCGTAAGCTTTGACTTTTGAATGTTTTCGTTGACAACATTTTTGATGATAAGTTAAATCATATGTTTCTTCTTATTCAAGATCAACACGTGACGATATATCTTAGATCAATTGATCGATTAACAATTGCTTATGATTGAGAAGATGCAACGACAAGTTGAGTTGAAGGAAAATGATAAATTAATGTCTTACGATATGTGTATTGAAGCTTTTATTACACCGTTTCTTTGATCGCTATTTATATCGATAAAACTTCGCGACTCTGCAAGTTATTACTTATAGGTCATAAAAATTCGAGTTGTTATTATTTTGAAGCTAACAGTGAAGTTGATTAAAGCCATTTGATTAAACTGACAGGAAACTAACTGCAATGTCAATGATAAGAAACCGCTTATCGTGACGTTTTTTTGTCTTCTTCCTTTTTTTTTGTCTGCTTTTGCCTCTTCCTTTGGCTTGTCAAGAAATGCAATTTATTGATATAAAAGTTGATGATTTATGAAAGAAATGAAATAAAGACCAAAAGACCGTGAAAGAATAAAAAAAAAATTTATTTTCCATCCACTTTTGTTTCTTATTTAAATGTTCTTAAGAATTGTAACTTGCTAATGAACAAAAGTTGGCAATTTATGAAAGAAATGAAATTAAAGGACAATTGGAAGATGAACGAATATACAGAATTACTCATATGAAGCAACACCTTGTGATTCTAGCCGAGAAACACGTTAATGATGTGCGCGGCTATTATGACTAATCGACTGTCCTTCGAAATCCTTTTTGCAATCCGCCTCATTATGACTCGTGAAACCTGTTCAGTCAAACAGTTATTTATAAGAGATTATAAAAGACTAAAACTATACACAAATAAGCATTTCATTTGATTGTTTTGTCTGTTTGAAATAGGATCGTCAGAATGGTGACAAAGGAGGTGTCAATGAACTCAATGAAATTCGATCGCGAGAAATCTCAATGACCATTGGGATTTCACAGCCGAGACAATTTTGTTTAGCGCGAAGAAAAAAAACATGGACATTAAACCGGTGCCAAAGCCAAGGACCATATTTGCAATAGACAAGCCAACGCCAGCGCCAAGATCTTTTGGCATGTCGCCGATAATGTCGCGTACACGCAGTCCGAGTGAATCCAGCATGTCGGAGAAGTCCGACGAGTCCAAGTGCTCCGAGTCGAAGGGACTGAACACAGAATTCTTTCGCAATTTGGGCACAAGTTCGCGTCAACTGAAAGAAGGTTTATCGGAAAAGATGACGGTGAAAGGTCGTGCTTTGATATCGAGTTCACGCAATGCCAGCATTCGTTTGGAAAAATCGGTCAAAAATCTGTTGACTAAACGTCTGACGACTTTGCCGCAGGAAGACACAACTGACAGTGCAAACAGTAAAGCCAACGATCCGATTTCAGACGACCGTTGTGTGTCTTTGCCGATTGGAGATGAAATCTTCAATTCGATCTCGTTTTACAGTCCGCTGCAAAGCAATCTCAAGCGATCGATGAAAAATGAGAACGACTTATCGCAGACTCGATACAGTCCACCGCCGCCGATTTATCCTCCGCCGCCGCTTCCGGACGAGACGATTTACGATGAAGTGCAGTCGGTTACTTCGCGAAATAGCAGCAGCCGTTATGACACTTTGAGTTCGACTTTCTCGGAAAGAGTCGAAGCAGATTTTGGCGATAGTTTTGATACACTCAACACACGATCGCGAACCACCACTGGAAGTGATTCGTCGGATCGCAGTTCCAGCACATCCGCGGAAATGCAAAAGATCGAGGCGGACAAACGATTGTACCGATCGAATTCGTGGAACTTTTATGACTCAACTCCGAAAGGCGAGACTGCGACTAAAACTGACATTTTGCAACCAAATATGACTCTGATGGAAGAAATCGAAGACTCTTTGGCGAAAAGTCGGTTGTCTTCTGACTCAAATGTGAGTAATATGTCGGTGACAAATTCGCTGTATGAAAATTGGATTCCACTGAAACTCAAGTCAGAAAGCAATTCAGCTGAGAGTAACAAAAGCCGAAAAGCTTGCACAAAGTCTGTGATTTTAGAGTTCGATCCCATTTCAGGCGAATCGAATTCAAATTCAAATTCATTTTACGAAAACAACAATGATATGTTGCTGCTGGAGACACTTTTAGCTGCCAGCACGACGACCGGCAGTCAGAGCAGTCACAGCGGTAGTGTCTGCGAATCGATTGACGAAGACATCGACTTGGATGCAATCGAAGAACTCGAGTCTTTGTGCGGGTCTGCGGATCCACCTGTGCCGCCGAAAAGATTCGATTCACTGCCAAAGCATGAGTACGATGAAGTGGAAATGATCGCGGTGGAAGAAGTGGATAAAATTTGCGCGAAAAATCCCGCTCTCTTGCCAAAGTTAGTTCACCTAACGAAGCTGAAGAAACCGGCAGTTCCGCCGAGAAAATTGGCCGAAGATAAAGCGGAAGTGACTAACACGACTGACACTTTGTATACGACGTTGAACTGTGATAGATTGACAGATGTTTCCGGTGGAGTAAATAACGCGTCGGCCAAATCGACGGACGAGCGTAAACACAGTGTAATACAAAAACTAAAAAAGTTGGGTCACAGCTCGGGATCGTCGCTTAAGCCAAATGTGCTGAATCGCGTTTGGCGATTGCCGAAGCATAAAGAACAATCGGTATCGTCGAATAATGAGGACGACAAAAAGAAGGCGAAGACAAAAATGACTCGGCCAGAAGTTACGATGAGTCTTAATCATTCGACGCACAAGGGAACTTTGTATAAGGCGGGATCGGGCATTGAAAGGGCCAAGGATTTGGTGCAGAGATACGCGCTCTTGGCTGATCACAAGATCACATTTTATGCTGATAAAAATATGACGTCAAGCAAGGAGCTCATTCAGCTGTCCACCGTTCAAAGCGTCCATCTTTTGCAAGATGTGAAGTAAGATATTTACACTTATGCTTGAAAGTAAAATACTTCTTATAAATATAGTATTTTGTTTCCACCTTCAAATGTATACATTCAAAATAATTAACTCTTCATTCAACTATCATTTATCATACTTATATATAACTTCGTATCAAGTTCATTCATTGAATTATGTATTATATTCAACTGAAATGTTTTGACTATACTTTTAAAAGTTTGTTATAGTTGAAATTTAACTATATATAAAGACAAGTATTGAGTGTTGTTAAATTAATGTTATGTAATAATTTATATCTTTATCATGCAAATATTGATAAACTCTGTTATCTTTGTTTTAGAAATGTTGATGGAGAAACTGTTCATTGTATAGCAATAAGTGGCGAGGGCAGGTCTGAATTTTATTTGATTTATGCCAAAGGTATTACGGAAAGGAGAATATGGGCACAAAAAATTTTAGAATCTTTAACACCCATTTTTCCCACTAAATTTACTACTGATTTTACGATAGCTGGCTGGGCTTATGTGAAAGTAAGTTTCGTTCTAATTGAATAATAAAATCTACTTTATATTTTTTATTAAAACCAAAAAATGTTATACGAAATATAATTTGAATTTTTTTTTATATATACTAAATTGTCATGTCATTTCAGGAAGGTATTACGGGTTCGTGGATACCTGCGTGGATTTTGTTGCAACAGCGAACTTTGGTTTACACTAAATCAATATGTCCAGCAACTTTTGAGACAATAGATTTAAGAAAAGCGCGATGTATAGGTGAGAATGTTGTTCTGTTATTAATTATTTTTGTTTTAAAAAATTACACACGTTTTTAAATCTAATAAAAAAAATTTTGCTGATTAACTGATTTTAATTGCATAAAATGTTGTTAATAAAGGAAATTAAATTCATTTTTTAAAATACATACATCAATTTTATCAGCAGATACATCACTTTTATTTTCTTGTTTTAATGACTTGCAAAAACGTGAAAAACATTAATTAAAAGTTAAAATAAAATTAAATTATAATTCAAGCATACAATTACTCTGCTTTCCCACCATATATTAAAACTCCTCATTATATGTAATAAACTCGTAATCTATTATTTCAGTAATTAATAAATAATTGTATAACATTTGACCTATTATTTAACAAAACTAGGACAAGTTTTCTTTATTTTTTTAATATATTTCATTATAGAACAGTTTAAATTTTGAACAAATGTAATAGAATGTTCAATTTTAATACAAACGACTGTTTTTAATTAAAAAAATATTATTAAAAAAGTATGAACTTACTTGTTGAAACATTTTATATTGCACTAAGCTGCGTTCAAGGTAGAGCTTTTGTGTTGTTAAGGTGATTGCTCAAGTGCCCTTGTTTAAATAAAACCAGTTCGGAATAAGGAATAGAAGAATTGCTGGATAAATTTTGGTAATAAACAAACTTTATTTCTGGACACCGTGGACACTGATTTTATATAAACAAAGGGCATTGAGCAATCACCTTAACGACAATTATTCAATTTATGCCACGTATTTTTTGAGGTGTCAGATTTCAAATGAAACGCTTTTGCGAAAACTTGGGCTTAAGTTAGCGTGGCATTTTGCAAACAAAACACTGACAAATTAATTAATTAAATAATTTTGCAATCCACTACTATGTAGTAACCGATTGCATTAAGTTAAATCATAATTTTCATTCCGCAAAATGATAGTCACGCGCGTTTTTTATCATTATTATTCTAAATACATTGCATACATTCTTTTGATTTGTTTATCGAACAAATGTTTCCTTCAATCTACTGCTTTTTCCTTTGATTTATATAATCTTCGTTTATGCAATTATTACATCAATTTTAATATAGAAATTTTATGATAAATGTATAATAAAAAAAAGATTTGTTTAAGTAAAATTTTACTTACAACAAGAACTTAAATTTGTTGTGTTAAAATTAGTGGTGCGAGAGCAGGAAGGACCAATTTCAAATGCAGAAAATGTGCCGGTAGTAGTGGTGGATACGGGTGGCAAGGGTGCCTTACATTTGACAGCTCCGGGCTTGAGAGGAGTCACCGTGTGGAAACACGCATTGTATCAAGCGGCGACAAACTGCGGCCCAGCTCTACAACAACAACAGCTCACTCAAGACAATGTACCCGTCATCCTTGACAAATGTATCAACTTCATTTATGCCCATGGTAATATGCAATTTAATAAATATAGACAAAGATGGCTAAAAATAATTGCCCAATTACTTATATTAAATTTTGAAAATGGGAAAAATATACATTTTAAAAATAATTGAAAAACATTTTTGTTATTCAGTAAGTTGTAGAATCGAATAATCAAATACTTCTATTTATGATTTTACTTTTGCTAAGTTTGAATTTATAAATTAATTTTATTTGCAAAAGGAATGATTAATTAAAAATTCAATTACATTTCAATTACTTCCTGAATTAAAATTCATATTTTTCACACTTTTTACTAATAATAACAAAGGTATCTGTATTTTTAGTTGAAGACAGTCTTTTTTATTATTTTTAATTATTATTAAATATATGATAAATATCAAAAATTATGTTACATTAAAAACGAAATGAAAATGACCATTTTGAGCCCAGGAGTTGAACATTAGTACTCTGAAAAAAGTTAAACAAGAAATATGGTTTAATGAAAGTTCATTTGCACGTAGTTATTTCACTGAAAAAATGGTTCAAAACGTTTTGCTCATTTTCAATTTTTTTATTTATTAATAAATTACCCGTTTTTGTCTTTCGTACAACTGTTTAACTATCAGCAAAAACTGAGCAGACAAAGAGTACAAAATGATATAATAGCACAAAATGAATTCACACATTGTGATAGTTAAATTGAGAATTGATGAGGCCTGTGAATTTCATCCGACCGCGTTACGTGCACGATGTTACGAAGCATTGTGGTGCATACGGTTGACTATAAATGCGACAATAATGAATCATATGAATCGTGAGAAAAAATGGTGGGGGAATTCAAAATAAGAGAGAAAGAGAAAAAAAGGCAAACTGTTACAAGCGCGGTGACCTCATGTCGTTTTGATTTCCGGGAAACGTACAAATAACATAATCTGACTCTACCATTCAAATGATAACAAAAATTATTATTAATTGCCTCGATTTTATTATCTTAAATTGTGTTCAATGGTTTGAACCAAACGCTTCGCAGTAAAATATCATTTTCTTCAGTTTTACTACGTATTTAAATTTTTCGTCATTGATATTTTATTATTGAAATTTAATTTTAAGTTATTCATTTAATTGAATGGAGTGAAATTGAAGCAATTTTTAAGCACTGAATAATTTGTTTGAACAAATAGAAATGAATGTCGAATGCGAGAATTAATAGCTTGACATTGTTTCAGGAATAATGACCGAGGGTATTTATCGTCGAAGCGGATCGAGCAGCGCAGTGGCAAGATTATTGGAGGCACTTAGACGAGACGCGTGGGCTACACAAATAACCAGAACTTCTTATTCCGAACACGACGTTGCTACGGTATTGAGAAGATTCCTTCGAGATCTACCGGAGCCACTCTTTCCTCCGGATATTTATGCCCAATTATGTGAAATCAATGGTAAAAGCTTATTTTTTATTTCACATTCAATTATCTTTCAATTAATTCATAATAATATATAAACATTGACTACTTTTTTTAATATCTACAAAAAGCAGTAGCGAATTCAGTGTGAACACTGAGTTATTAATTAATGTAAATTTGTGCATTGTGCATCACGGAATTTCTCATGCTAGACTTCAGCACTTTCTATTACATCATTTGTTGTGGAGCGATGATTCTTTCGACCTAAGTAAGATCCCCAGCAAAAAGTCTTGAACCAAATGATGTTAGTGTTTTGTAACGTCTGGATAGATTAACATATAATAGCAATAAACATTGTTAAAATTATCTTGACAAATGCAAAATAAAATGTATTTTACTTAGAATTATTATTTTTACATCCAAAAAGTATATTTAACAAAGTGGATTCAAACTTTTTTTTATTAAAATAAAGTGAAGTATATTTCACTTGAGTTATTAACTGAAACTTTTTGCGTTTATCTCTTAATGAATATTTTTTCTAATTCTTATAAAACAATCGTAACTGCCAATTGAATGACAGCAAGAAGCACATCTAATCATTGAAGTCACTTGTTCATTCAATAGTATCAATGACCCAAAGTCACAGTTCAACCCAATAAAAGTGTAATAGTTTGTTGCAATTGATTCGCATTAGTTGATGTCATCAACTGACTATTCCGTCAATGATTATCACAAATATACAAATATTTGACTTTACGAATTAGGAAGAGGAAAATGCACATAAAAGTAAATCAAAAATTATATAAATATATATATGTATATATGTATGACGATGGTGCATTGACATATATTTTGCCTGGTGCATTGTTCCTCGTCACGCCCTCGACGGAAGCGGCAATAGTTTTCTTAATTTAGTCATAGACCATTGAACCCAATTTGTCAGCACCAAACACCGGGGGTCTTTTTACTGCTCTGACGTCTAACGTGAAACTCATACACACAGGCAATACGTATGTGTCATCGGTGTGATTTGCAAATCGTTTTAAATCATTTCCAGCATAATGGAATAATGACAAATGATTCTCATATTTGATGCTACTTTTTACATTAAAAAAGAATTCATAATGACATTGATGATACACTCAATTACAATGTTAGATCAACAATTTGAAATCCTGGAATGCCAATTGACCGACTACTTATTCATTCCAAGAATTGATTCTCAGAAGTAGATGATTCAGATTTGCGCTTTTTAATTCGAAAAATGCTTCAGTTTCTCTTATTAAACATTTTTATATCTAAAAAGTACAGAGTATTATTATTATTTCATTTATTATTATTTTCAGTTGGAAAAAATGATGATGGTCAGCCAAAGTCAAACTTAGCCGAAGTCTATCGAAACACACTGAACAAGTTAAATGTAATAACAGCATCGACAATACGACGAATTTTGGGTCATCTGCATTGTATCTGCCAAAAGAGTGACAAGAACTTAATGAACATAGAGAATATCTCCGCCATTTGGGGCCCCACGCTGATGCATGCTGGCGACAGCATCACCGAAGACTGGAATGCAAAGGAAGTGCAACTTTTGTCCGACTTAATTCGACTTTATCCGGAAATATATCAACTATCCAAGGCGGATCTCGCGAAGGAAGCAAAAATGTTGAAGGTTGTGGAAATGCATGTAACAAATAATGGACACTGGGCAACACCATCGGGAGATCTCAAAATCTGGATCTATCTTGGCTCGAAGGATGCCGAATGCGTAAACATTACCGTAAGGACAAATTATTCATATGAATAAAGATGAATTTATAAATACATCAATTGGCATTCGATCTCTTTTTATACAACTTTATATCCTTCATATCAACTTAATGCAACTCAGCAGTGTCACGAAATATATGAGTCATCCGTCCATTACTTTCTTTAACAGCCTTTGTTACATAAATACTTGTGAATATTATGATGAAACTGTTCAATGAATTCTTTTTGTAATTATTATTTCAATATTATTAGTAATATATTATTTCGCAATATATTTTATTTTATGATACATTTGAAAATGAAAATTAAACTTAATTCGTCATATTTATTAAATGGATTTTATGCATTTTTATGAGATATCATTTTGATTTTCAGATTGGACCGCAAAAATCTGCGTTTGATGTTTGCTGCGAATTGGCGTCGAAAATGAATGCCGCACCGCATGAATTATGCCTTGAGGAATACTGCTTGCATGGGTCTTTGGAGCGTCCATTACATCACAGCGAGAGGGTCTTGGAAGTGGTGTCCAAGTGGGGATACTGGGATCCGGAAGACTGTAAAGATAATGTGTTGATCTTAAAAAGCGACAAACTGTACAAAGAAATCATACCTTTAGTAAGTTTCATTCCTTTATTCTTGATTATAAATATTCAACAAAATATTGATGCTAAAATTAGTAGTAAGAAGAAATGTAATATAATATTTAAACTTCCTTTCATTCAAATTTTAATTCAATTAAGTCTTATTGTATTTTCGTATTTTAATTGATAATTTATAAACAAAGTGAAACTCGACGCTTGACTGTATTATAATTCAACGATAAACTTATTACTAAATCAATTAAAAGCATTCTCATTATAATTATGCAGCTTAATCAATCTGCTACACTTAATTTCATATTATTTTCTTACACAATTATAATACTATTATTATAATTAGCAGAATCTTTGCAGCTGCCTTTCCCGTTTCAACTAAACTTGTTTTTTTTATGCTAAATTCCTTCTATTTTGTATGATTTTAATTTTTAAAATTTAACTTATCAGGAATATGACTTATATTTCCTCGTTAAATTCAGCATGAATGTCAGTCAAAGGGTTCACGGCCACTTCAGCATGAGGGTGAAATGTTTCCCACTGCGAATGCGTTTGTCTTTGTTCTATCAGATTGCGAGGGTCGGAACATAAAAGAAATTACGAACTCGGTGAAAAACAGGATGTAGTTTAATTAAACCTGACTCACATCTCGCGCATACGCATATAGATGTATAAACGAAAACGCGCTCTTCGACATATTTTCAACCAACTCACTGACTTTTCTTCTTCTTTCAAGTTTTTTTTTTTTTTTTTTTTTTTTTTTTCAATAAAAAGTTACGTAGAACTTAAATATATTTATTCCATTTTTAGACCTAAGAAAATTAAGAAGAATTTTATAAAATTTTACATAAATTTTAAATTAAAAATATTCTTGAAAAAATCGTATAATTTTATTACTAAAAATATACAGGATTATTTTATTGGAAGCATTAAAAAAAGATATAGTATTGATTAAGTGCATTAAATCGATTGATGAAATTTTCATTTGCGTCGATTTTTGTCATTGAAGAAAGCCAATTAAAGCTGTTTAAGCATTTAAATGACTGCGTTATGTAACTCGAATTTCAGTCACAATGTGAGACAATATAACGAATAATTGACTGTCAATTGGTCAGCTGATTAACCGGATAAATTCTTATCTTCTATAAATTATCAACTTCAAATGCACATTATCATGACTAATGGTTCTTTATTTATATTTTGTTTTAAGTATATAACTTTATGATAACTTATTTTTACGTTTACCAAATTTTATTCATTTATAATATCATAAAATGTACATTATATTTTCTTAAAACTATAATTATACTTTTTTGTTTTTTAGGTAAAACCACCTATGACGATTTCCGGCGAATTAAAATTTGCTGATACCAAATCAAAGACTTTCAAGACGTACTTGTTTGAATTCACCCAAGCTAAACTTACTTGTTATAAAGACAAGGCTTGTTCTGTCAAACTTCACGAATGGAAAATTGAAGATATCGTATGGTACTTGGGACACGAGTCAAAGAGAAATCCTCAGATGGGGTGAGTTAATTATGCAATTATTATTTGTTTAATCTAATTTTAAATAAGAATTTGTTTTAAGCATTCTAATATCAATTTTTATTTTATAGATGGTCTATTACCTTCATAGTAAAAAGTAATAAACCCACAAGGTATTGTTTGATTATTTTTATAGTATGTTCTTTAAAATTGTCTTAAAATGTGATATGAATTATTGAATAATATACATTATTCTTTTAGATGCAAAGATAATCCTTATTTTGGATACACGTTAGCTGGAGCTTCAAAAGAAGAACAGTATCGTTGGTTAGCTGCAATGTTATTTGGTGAATATCAACAAAATTTACGTCCTTCTCCAGTCAATTTAATGGATAATTAAAATCTATTATATTTGTTATCAATTTTTGTACAAATATAATTATATATCAAATGACAATACTTATAATAATTTTTCAGATTAATTATATAAATGTATAACATGGGTAAATGACAATTGATCATTTAATTGAGAATTCCCACCAAGAGTATTAATTAAATTTACACTAATAGCCTGACGTTCTAATGGATTTATTATTGATTTTTGGGCTCTATCTAATTCTACGTAGTCATATATTCCATCAGTAGCAATATTACTTAACCTATGGAAACTCCATTCTGAGCTTTCCTCTATTGTTATATCTTCTGGATCCTGAGTTATGTGAATGTCTCCTGCTATTATATACAAATTTTTATCAAGTCTAAATAATGTTGGATAATTACTAGAACATTCACTTTCTGTTCCATGATTGACAATAACTCGAGATCTGGGAAGAAGAAATTTTTCTTCTCCTTTAATTTTAACAGGAAGTTCAGTATAACATTTAGATGTTCTTGAAATATTTACAGAAATTGGAGTACACTGTACAATATGAATTACTTCTCCTCTAGAAATATCTGTGTATCCTTCTGATTTCATGAATTGGTATGCAAATTCACTTGGAGAAATCATTGCAATAGACATTGAGTTAGATATTATATAACTATCTGACAGGCATTTATCATATCGCATCTTATTATATAATCTTATGATTTCTCCTTCAATGTGTCTAGATACCATAAGAAATTTTGAATTTAAATAATTTGTTATTACTACATTTTTCCCTGAGATTCTCTCTTCCGGTAATAAAAACTCATTGTGGTTTGCAAAAATCACCATTTTTTCTGGATGTTCTATGATAATTGCTTCTACTCCACATATTGATATGGAATCTGTTATAAGTGGAAGTTAAATAACTGTTGATTTTTGTCTAAATGCAATTATAGTATCTGTTAAATCACTGATTGGATTATATGACTTAATAAGATTTCCTTGTCCTTGGAATAAAACATTAAAATCTTTAGTTGCAGAGCAACTTCTTGCACCTTCATATGGGTTTTCCCAAAATACATTACCAAGATCGGCAGTAAAACAGGTTGTTGTTCTTGAGGAGCTGGTAACTCCATTATCTAGGATAATTGTTTTATCCTCAATATCATAACTTAGTTTTCCTCACTCGAGCGGTAAAAGTAGTTACTTTTCCCACTCTCGTAAGGAAAAGTATCGTACTCAACTCGTGAGCTCAGTCGATTCTTCTCTCAACTGCATAACACAGTTGCATTTGAACACAAGTATAAAATAACATTCAATTTTTAACGATTATCAATGTCATCATTGATATCAAAGGCAGACAAGAAGTGCCATACGTCATGGTAATCGAAGAAACTAAAAAGTAATACAGGGTTTATTATATTCCCGTGACTGAGCTGGTGTCTGTGCCCAAGATATAGTTTTGTTGATAAAAAAATATACTCGTGAGCATGGCAACACTCGCTTCGCTCGTGTTGCCATCCTGCTCACGCGTGGGAGAAGTATCTCCTGAGCTCACATGTTAAGTAATATACTATTTCCTTTAGTTAATAATATTGAAAATCTGGAAATTCTTTCTGCTCGTTCATAAAAATTCCCTCCTGCTATTAAGTCAATTGGATTTCCAACATTACAGGATCCATCTGGATCTATATAACCATGAGTTACTTTAGTATAAAATTATAGATTTTCAGATGTCAACTCAATTGTAACTTCATATAATTGTATAACTCTGCTTTCATGAGCAACTAAACACTTTTGTTTAGATAATGGAACAACTTCTCTATAAATAGCTTTGGGCGCAAATTGGTCCCAGCTTTTTCCACACCTAAATATAAAGTGCTCAACTTCTACTAAACAACATAATAATTGTCTTCAATAACTTGTGCTTTTTGAATGACTTGAATGGTTTTATTATATTCTTGAATTATTACGTTATTTAAAGTACATCTAGAAGTACGTATTAAATTTAAAGTCTTTTTCTTTGATTCAAGTCCAGTGCAGTCATATCCAAAATTAAAGCAGAACAAATTGTAATGTAAGTTGTTAATTAAGTATTTAATTCTAAATCCAACCATATTGATTGTATGGAAAGATGACTTAATACTGAATATGACTCATCTCCGAATAATTATATAAATGCTATAGTTTTTCATATGATAAAAACAAAGCTAATTAATTTAAATAATAATTTTTTATATAAAGACAAATTTATTTGGTACGAAATTATGTGATAAGAATAACAATTTTTCAAGTTGTACCAAAGATCGATATAAACACATGAATTATATGAAAATAATGTATTAAAACTATATATAAGGTAGAAGCATCGGTTTCCGATACTTTAGCCCAGTTTTCGACAGAATGTGTGAGAAAGAGACAGAAATAGGATTTTCAATGTTAAATATCGAAAACCGGCGCAGTCACGGAAACCGTTACCACTACCTTAATTGTACATACATATTTAAGTTTTGTAAAAATATTATAGAGTTTAGAAACTTTGTAAAGAATGTTTGTTACGTTGTTAAACTGTTGCCGTTATTAATTAAAAAAAAAACCAATGTAATTTATAACTGACCATTTTGTAGTAACGTTTAAATTTATATTTAAAAAATGAATCTTTTAATCTTTCTTTTGTATTATTTTATTAATTATATATATATATATATCATTATTTTGTAGAATTTATTTGTACGTAAAGCGATATATTATGTTAAAAATAATAATGATTATCATGAAATGTATGAAAGAATTAATAATGTATTCCATCATATGATATATTATCTTGTTAAAATGCCTAAAGAATGAAAATTGTTAGAAATGAAAAAGAAAATGTATAACTGCAGAGGGTTCTATGTAATGAGAATGTAATCGTAAACGGCAAAATTAATGTTTAATTATGCGTATTACCAAGTTATATTGCTTTATAATTGTATAAATCTTAAATAGCGATATACCGTGATCGAAGTATTATTAAATAAGACGTTATTTTGTAAATTATTATTATTATCATAAATAAATTTACATATTTTTAACTAAATAAATAACGAAAACTATGTTAAAGTATCTTTCCAATACTCACTGCCAATTTCTATGTTTCTGTGTTTCATTGAACAATTATACAATAATAGTATAATATTCGTTCACTTGTAGGAAAAGACCATTAATATATATACATTATATTTTAACAATATTTAAATTTTTATTAAAAACTACAATTAAGTTGGATACATTTTACAAAAGCAAAATCAAATTATATTAAAATAATTTGTTAAACAATGACCATAGATATATAGCCTTAGCAGTTGTACCGATCATTTACTCAGATGTACAAAAATATTGTTTAAAATTAAAATTAACAGAATTATTCACCAGTTCAATGTAATTATTTATCACAATATAACCAGGACAACAAAAATTGCAAAATTAATTCATATTGAATTTTAATTTAAATTCTAGAAATATTTAGAAAATGATTCATTTTCCATTCATTTGTAATTCGAAATTTTCATCTTATTTCCTTCAATCTTGTAATTGCATATAAATACAAACTGAATTAAAAATGAATTCTTCAGTTTCAAATTACTTTCAAATTAACTTCATTTGAAATTCGAGAGGGAAATTTCGAATCACAAATGAATCGAAAATGAATCATTTTTGAAACATTTCTAAACATTAAATTAATTCACTTTGAATTCATTCTGAAATGTTGGTTGTCCGGGAAGAGTATACATTATATTTACATTTCAAAAAACAGTCAAACTAAATGTATAACATACATTTTCATTTACTTCCAAAAATGAGTTATTTCGTCATAAAAACAATCATATTTTTGAAGTAAACGAGTTACAAAATTTCATCTTAATTCAATATGTTTCAAAACTGCATAACACAGTTGCATTTGAACACAAGTATAAAAAAACATTCAATTTTTAACGATTATCAATGTCATCATTACATTTAAAAGACGAAAATCTGACTTCGATGTACATCGACAAGATCATCATCAAGAGTTAATAATACCATGAAAGAAAAGAACATGGCAAAGGCAGACAAGAAGTGCCATACGTCATGGTAATCGAAGAAACTAAAAAGAATACAGGGTTTATTATATTCCCGTGACTGAGCTGGTGTCTGTGCCCAAGATATAGTTTTGTTGATAAAAAAATATAGCGCCGCGGACCAAGATGCAAACGACAGTATAATATAAACCCACGGTTGAAACAGTATTTTTTCTCTATGACATAGCTAAAAAGAAATAATTACATTTTATATATTATTGTATTTCAAACAATATTTTGTTTCTAAAACAGAAATAAAGTAATTACACTTACTTTCATTGCAATGTAGAAAAATGTGTACAATAACAAATTTGACATCAGGATCGCCAAAAGGTATGTTGCAAAATCCTTTTGATGGTGCATAATGCCGTAAATTGCTAGACCAATGTTACACAGATTTCCAATTACAAGTAATATTAATCGTTTCCAGTAAATTGGTCGCAGTAAGTATCTTATGCCTGCTCGAGCATTGTGTCGCATATTCTATAAAAGTAAATGTAACGAATTATTATTATTATTATTATTATTATTATTATTATTATTATTATTATGATTATTGTTATTATCATCACATTACAACTCATATAATTAATCAATCAAACAAATTTTACCATCGTGACACGACGAAAAACTCCACCGTTGAATCTAAATCTTCCCATATAATATATTTGCGCAGACAAATATAGACAAGTTGTCAAATGAACGACTGTAAAGAGACTCCAATATAATATAGTGCCATGCAAAACGCCAATTAAACCAAAAAATATTAATAAAGCTAAAACGCCAAAAGTCACTGGAGCTCGTGCATTTATGTCTGGATGTCTGGTTTGGTAAATTTTTACCATACATAATACCGCTATGATATACATGAAACTTGTATCTAAAAAGCCAAAGTGTTCAATGAAGAAAAAGATAATATATAAATATTTTTTTTTTTTTTCAATATATCATATAATTGTATAATCATACCAAATTGAAAGTTCGTGTGATTAGGACAAACGTGATAAGATCCTGACATAATGCCTTCCATAATCAACGCAAAACCCATTGCATAAAAAAGTCCATAATGTTGTGGAATTCCATAACAACTTGACATGCTTTCAGCATCATCCTTTTCTCGCGAGTAAGTTATGGATATGAACAAGGCACCTAATAAAATGTAACCAAAATTGGAAAAAACGTGATTAAAGTCCGACCATACGCTCCATGGATGAGCGCATAAAAAGTTATAATAGCAGAGATCTTGGTTTCCTGTGACTCGTAGCACATATTGATACGTCGCTACTAATTGAAGAACCGGAAGTGCATAAAATGTCGCAACAGTTCCGAGATAATACAAATACAATCGAGACTTGTGTCGTAAAACTTTTGGTTCTTTTCGTGCCAAATCGCAGACTGACAAAACTATTTTCGTTCTTACGATTTCTTTGTCGGAAAAGGCATCTTCCATTAAATCAATGCTGTCTTCATCTAAAGAAGAATCTTCTTCTACATCACATTTATAAGGATTTGCAGGTGTCTGTAACGAAAAATCTGTAATTTTGAAGAAAAATATAATGTACAATTAATTTGTGTAAATAATATTACCGCTTTGACAAGAGAAGGATTGGAAGCTTGAGTTGTTGATACTAAATCGCGAGTATCGTCAATAATTTCATCAAATTGTTCTCGAAGACGAGTTCTGCGGTTTTTGATTTTTGTATAAACGATACCACAGACATACAAAATGCAAAATCCAAACATTATTGTTGTTGCTATCAATACAGCAAAAACATAATCTGCCCACGTTATTGTCGATGAAATGGCTACGGTGACATTTTTAATTCGTGACTCTGTGACATGTGGATGACCCACACAATCGGTGTCGTCAGCTTTCACAACTAATACAATAAAAAACCCGTCGGGATACTGTTCTCTCTGAAATAAAGCAAGTTTTAAAAACTGTCATGATATTTAATTAATATTTTAAAGAATAAACATTTGCATTCATTAATATAAAATTGTATTTTTTAAAAATATGTATTTATTACTCACAGATATTGTTAAAGCACCCTGAGTACTAACAGTTTGCCAATATCCCGAAAATTGAATGTTTTGTTCTAAATCAAAAACTGGACACTAAAATGATTAATTTTAAATTAATATGAATAAATATGAACATAAATATATGTAAACAAAATTCATATTAAACTTACAGTGATATTTTGTACAGAAAGAGTCATACAAACGTTATCTTGAGATTTGACTTGGATTACCACTGATATATTGCTATTATTTTCAGGAAAATTGTATCCATAATAAACTGGTTTTGCTGGACTTATTGAAACATTTTTCTTTTCACCTGGACTAATAAAAAGCAATATTTTGTAATTTCCAATTTTAACAGAACTTCATTGATTTTTATACATTCCGAAAATTCAACTTACACAATGTAAAAATCTGTTACAACAGTCATAATAATTTCAAAGGAAACATTACGTTGACTCGCTGTGGATATGCTAACTGTAACG
Source organism: Gryon sp. ZL-2020 (assembly GCA_022817425.1). Lineage (NCBI taxonomy): Eukaryota > Metazoa > Arthropoda > Insecta > Hymenoptera > Scelionidae > Gryon > Gryon sp. ZL-2020. The sequence goes on along the minus strand of JABFPJ010000262.1, from coordinate 9,898 downwards.
AACTCCTCAGAGCTGTTTTCATTATTTGTGTGATAATATTTAGATGAACAAAGAGTTCGAGTGGTACTGTTGTAAGTTAATATTTTGATGCCTTCTGGAGATTGACTTTCAATGCGATAAGGAATTCGCCAAGACAAAATACCCTGCTTTTGCCTTACAACAACAATTAATGGTGAATCGTGAGATGCGTTCTCACTTATCACTTTAATACGAGCTCTTTCCATCGAGGTGGTCTAAAAATCAAATTATGTAAATTGAAGACAATTAAATCATTCAAATTAAATTAAATAATACATGATTTTTTCGGCATGACTCATAAACAGTGTTTAAATAACATAACTTTATAAATAATGTAAACTTACATTACTTTCTTGATATACAAAGACATACTCCATCGATTTATTACAATCATATTTGTAAGTTTTATTATACTCTGCATCAGGAATAACTATTGGCGTCAAAGGATGCGAACCGACAGATAAAGCATATCCTGATGCACACAAAACAATTAATGTAAGAAAAAACCAGTCTTTCATTCCAAAAGAATCTGTAAATAAAAATCACTTGTTAAATATAGAAACATTATATTCTGTTAATATTTAAAATACTTCTAATACATAAAGTGTTATATGAATTTTGCGAGATAATATTATGATAAGATCTAATATCATTTTTTTTTAACCTTAAATAAACATTTCTTGGAACAATAATAGTAGTTGAAGTATATTTTAATAGGTAACTTATCGCAACTGGGCCAGGCAACAATTTTTGCAGTTCAATTAACAAAAATAATGTACTGAATAATTAGAGAATATCCAAAACTTGTTTCAGAAAAAACACATCTCTTTCTTTCTTTTATACAACTTTAAACTTCGGGAAAACATAATAGTGTTGTGTTTAGAGCAGTGATCGTAGCCACTGAATATAATCACTGGTTTTTAAGGTTTACGATTTTAAGTTTCCTCGCCTGTAAAAGAGATCATATTACAGATGACGCTGTAATCTACGTGGCATGTTGAAATTTAAAGAAAAAGGAAATAAAAAAAACATTTAAGACAAAATGTAAAATAATCCTATCCGTGTACCTGGGCTCTTATTCCGATACTGCTGTTTATAAGAAAAATCCTTATTCTTACAGTAATGGGTATATTTTCCATATACTCGTAACAAAGATACAACTCATTTTTCATTATTTCAGTGCTGCCGATTCCCTTACAATAACCCATTTACTATAAGAATAAGTGGCGAATTCGGAAAATAAGAATATTTTATATTAAAAAAGGAAAGACAATTCAAGTCACATAAGTGCGTCCTTTTTTAATACAAAATATTCTTAATTTTCGAATTCGCCAAAGGATTTTTCTTACAAACAGCAGTTACGGAATAAAAGCCCTGGATTCATACGCGAAATATGCATCCGGCCACTTAGGTACTACCGACACCTGCAACTTTTTGGATACTTTATGGAATCTACAAGTTGGATAGAGAAAATAATACATTTATTATTATTATTGTTTTCAATTGATTTTAATTTATATTTTTATTTTAATAATCAAATAATTATGTTTTATATTAAATTAATTATTTCATTACCTAAAAAAGTTAATTTATGTAGTATTTAAAGAAGAAACACCCCCGTATTTAAAGTTGTAACATTGGTAAGCATGAAGTTTCAGTTTCCCCTACTATAACAAATAATAGGCTTCCATTTTTCTCCGAAGAAAGCATTTTTGACGATTTTCCTGCCTCCAGTTTTATGCATTCATAAACTAATGGATATACATTTGCAAATCTTTATCGAATAATTGTACAACGAACAACGTAAGGCATTTTTTATTTTTTTTCGCTTTTAAAGACAGTTTGGCATTTTCTTCATGGTAAATATGGGCGATCTTGTATGGGGAATCAAGAATGGTGATCTTGATCAAGTTCGAGATATTGTCGAACATAAGGCAAGTTAATTATTTTAATTAAAAAAAAAAACATTTATAATAGAATTAATTGTATAGTATTTCAATTATTGAAATGAAATGTATTCTAGTATTGTACTTATTCTGTTATCAGTTGAACTGATAAAGTATTAATGATGAATTAATTAAAATCTTTTTAACCGGGTGTGTAAAGTTTTGCAAAAGTGTACATTATAATTTGTTGAACCGTAATAAAAGTACATATATTGTTAATTTTAAGATAAAATTTAAGATAAAAAACGGTTGTAATTATTTTAGAAAGATTATGCTGTACTATTATTTTGTCAAATGTCAAAATGACTTTACATTTTTCATTTTATCTGTATTTATTATTTTTTTAATATTAGTTTTTTATTCAATTTTTGTACGTAGTTAAAAATATTGTTATTTATTTTATATTATAGTAAAATATAAGAATAAATTTTTAATATAATAATAATAAATTAATATAATAATATAATACAATAATAATAAATGATTTGAATTTTTTAATATAATAAGAAAGTAAACATTTTTACTGATGCAATATTTTATTTTTTTCAGAACATAGATGTGAATCAAATGATTGACGGAAGAACTCCGTTACATTATGCTGCCGATTATGGACAAAGTGAAATGGTCAGATATCTGATTGACAAAGGTGCTGATGTAAATGTAAGTTTTCGGTATTATATATCCTGTCTTCATTTCATTTGTTATATATACTTTTGTATTAAAACAATTTTTTAAAGATAATCTCTTATTTGATTACATATTCGAGGATTAATTGATAAGAAATTCTTATCAATTTCAGAAATACATAATGAAAAATGAGAAAATTTAATTTTAGTATAAATACGATATATTAATTAATTGAAACAAATTAGATAATAATAATAAAAATATTGATAACAAATAATTTTAGGCAAAAGACAAACACGGTATAACAACCCTATTAGCTGCAATATGGGAAGGTCACACGAACTGTGTGAAGCTTCTACTGGAAAAAGGTGCAATTCCAGTTGGCCTAACGCCAGATGGCACAACATACTTGGATGCTGCGGAGAAAGATGAAATTAAGGAGTTGCTCTTGAAACATCAATAGCACGAAACCAAACCCCACAACAAAATAAATAAGTTTATTAATCATTAAGTACTTTAATGTTCCTTATAGAATATTATTAATGCTTGTTATTCAGTTCATGCACGTTTAGGAAACTATATTTATGTAATGTACGTACAAACAAATGAAAAAAAAACAACAACAAAGTTTAATGCTGACTGTAGTTTTATAAAAAAATGTAACAGTACTCCGCGATATAAGACTTATATATCGACTTCACATACTTTTTCTTCGGAGTCAGTCTTTTGTCAAAGCAGGTGTACATATCTACACCTGCTATCAGACATATGTACCCCACACACAAAATGAATTCTATTATAGAATTCATCGTTACATGGAAACGACTCTTTTTCACGCAGCTTTTAAACTCATTTAAACGAACAGTTAAATAGACATTTGTTATTCTTTATTTTATTAATTTTCTTACCGTTTCGTCTGATTTATGACGACAAATAATATTTTTGCTTACGTCTTAAATACTAAACATTTCTTATGTTCTACTTTTAAAATTATACTTTCAAAAGATGTACATTTTATTATAAAAATGTTCTTTTTCTCTTCCTATTTTGCGCACACAGGGGGATTATTAACGTCATCTCATTAGCCATGTTTTATAATGTTCTTTTTATGAAAAACACTTTGTGTTTTAAACTCATATATAAGTATTCTATAAGAAGTGAAAGCAATTACGAAAATGATTTGTTCAAAACAAATTCTATGATACGTGCTCTTTAAAAATACTAATACTAATTATATATATTTAATGAAAGGTATATATATTATATTGTAAAAGAAAAGTGTTTGTCCAGGAAGCATGTATGTTTCAACGCACGTTTACGATTACTTTAATCTGAGAAAATATGTTTTTAAATATCTATCAAATAAACGCGAATCAAAACACCAATAACAAAATTTTTCGTTCTCACCATGACAATATATATTACTTAATAAGAATAATTAAACTGAATTTCAATAATGAAAAAACGGCTTAATATGATATTGAAAGCATATTTTTAATCGGCCTTATTGTATTTTCGTGCGATTAATGTCCGATGATGAAGTTTATCGATAAATTTAGGGATCTCGATTTTGCTCGTCGTTAGAGATACTTTTTTATTGCGTTACAGACGATAAATATATATTAAAATATATATATATATAAATAAATATATATAACGAATGGAAATCTTCCAATTGTCGTTTTTTAAGAGTTTTGTAATTATGTATGTTAAGCTAATTCAGCTTCTCAGAGTTTATCGATTTAATAATTTATGGTTATATGCGATGTTTCGTCTGTTTTTACGTCTAGTTATTCATGCGAAACCGAATAACGAGTCAATTGAATTGAAATCAAATAAAAGTTGTATGAACATTTTTTGAATGCATAAACCCATTAAATAGTGATGAATGAAACAAAAGAAATATAAAATAGTTTCTTGAGAGGAATAAAGTACAGAATTATTATTGAACAGACGAAAGTAAACACCAAATATTATTATTATTATTATTATATATTTATTATATTTAAGGAAGAACAATTAAGAAATAGATGTTTATTCTCACTTTGCTTGTGCTTTATATAAGTCTATTTAGTCTTCTCATTCTTCCAAATACTTAAGTTTCCCTTGTTATAATGTTGGGATACGCTAGTTTATTTCTGCCATATAAAATGTGTATACGATTTAAATAAAAAACATTTTGTTTATATCTATAATCTGTCGTTTAATATCTTAATTCTTATAGACAATATCCTTAATCGTAATAATACCTAATCACAATAATTAAACAAAAACATGTTTTATATCTTATATAATAGATGACAATACATTATCCTACATCATCAGATTTTGAGGATAAAAATGCAACGATTCTTTACAAAAGACGGCCTCTGCAGTTGGAAGCACCGCATTTACAAATGATGACTTTGCCAGGAATACTACCAACATCGTAACTGTAATTCCATGTTAATTCTTGACCTGCACGAATGTAATGCAGAGCGAAGAAAGCCACCCATGGAAACCGAACATCATGAGTGTCCACGAATACGTTTTGTACAAATACGTTCGGGTCACAAGAATGCTATAAAAATATTTTTATTAATTAATTTTATTGTTGCTCTTATCAGTAATTTTAGATACTAATTTTGAGTGGTTACTTACATTTAAGTAACGACCAATGTTGCCAGTAGTTTTTGCATCCATAATATATACCGCTTCATCTTCACCGAAAAAGTCACGAACCGATTTGAATTTTCTTCTTTCGATGTCTTCAGGCTCGACAGTTGGATCAAATCTGCTGGGCTCGCGTCTTATTGTATCATCCTCGTCATTGACCATGGAATCCAGTTCCGCATTCTTATTACTATTTGATCTGCTGTTATCATCGTCTTGTTTCTTCTTATCTTCGTCTTTTTTACCTTTTTTACGTTTGCGTAATCGCTTTCTGTTAGAAAATAGTTAAGAAGATAAATAAACTTCAATTTATATATTAACAAATTGTAGTAACGAGTTTAGACAAAGTTAAATAAAATCTAACCTGATACTCTCGGAATCATCAACATTCACTGACTTATCAACACATTCATTTATGCGAAAATCTTCATCCGAGTCATTTGCATTGGACTTGGAATTCTCTTCTTCTTCGGATTCATTCTCGATGTCATTGGTATCGTTCGAAGCGTCATCAATCAAGCCATCAGGCTCGACAACATCACTTTCGTAACCTTCTTTTATTCCTTCAACTACCTCCACGTAATCCAATTCTGCAAGATATTCGTCGCCATAATTTTTGCCACCTTCGTTAGCGCCCTATTTAAAATGTATACATTTTATTATTTCATTTATTAAAGATCTGAATACAAAGTTTAATGATTATAAATCTTGATTGAAACTTTATCATTACCTGTTCTGTGAGTAATCTTCCTGCATATATACAAATAAAGGAACCATGAGGTATGTCATTAAGACACCTAATTCCCCAGCCTCGTGGTGCAGTTTTAAATACTTGTAGTTTCAAAGTTAATGGATGCTGTACAACGCGATTCAAGCAAGTTTTTACCGAACACTTGCATCGCGAATTACATTCATAAATACCAGTCGTAACTGGTTCCGGAAGTCTTTTATATACATAACCCACTGCAGTATTTGGAACTTTACCACCCAATGTTGCTCCTTGAATTGTCAACTGCCAACATTGACATTTATTTTTGTCCTGTAAATTGAAAATAGAAAGTTTTATTTTACATGTTTCGTTATAACTGTACATATCAAATTACGGAATGTAAAATAAACGAAAAGTACCTGACAATCGTCTTCACAATCACAACTACAAAGGAAGTCAGGGTCTGTATTTAAATGAACACCTTCGGTTGGTTCGCGTTGGGTACTGTAAACAATAGTGTCAGGTAATGCATGGTCGAGTTCGTTCACACATGGGATTGGCACATTTTCCGCGCCGTAACTGAGATCCTGTAATTCATGTTACAAAATATAATATCATAAAATAATTGAAACATTAGATTAACACATTTTTTAATATAAATAAAATTTGAATAATTACCTTAATATTGATGAAACATTTATCTAAAACAAATTCTGCTAGACAGTGTACCCAATGATCATATTCAAACAGATCAACTGACATAGTGCTGCCGGTTAATCGTAAATATTTATGAAGGTCTTCCATCGTTCGAAGCCTTATTCCACAAGGTGCTTGATAAACTATAACTTTCTTCCCCTTAGAAAATTTACATAACTGCCGATTCCATCCACAAAGTAACGGTATCGATAGAGGCGCATAACCTTTTAAATCTTCCGGAGAAATAGTTATATTTTCCACACACTTTGGACTGCATACATGTGGCACATACTTCTTCGTTTGAATCTTATTTTCCGTTTGATAATACTGAAAATTAATTGTTACTTCTTTTATATCTCATCAAAGACAAAAATAAAGTGTGTATTTCCATGAATTAATTACTTATTAATGTAATGAATTAATCCTATACTTACAACAATACTGTGAGATGGTCTTGTAACCGTAGTATCGTTACTATAATTTTCAATGGTTGTTGGCTTTTTGGCTGTACTTTTCTTTGCAACTGCGCGAGATTGTACTTGCGGCTGTACAATCTGCTGCGCTGGTACCGAACTTTGCTTTTGTTTCATTGCTTTCGCATCGTCCGATTCTTGTGCCATTGAAGTGTATTCCACATATGGAAGATTATTCTTCTAAAAATGATTTATTTATTTTAAGTATAACATCCAAAGAGAAAAACGTTGATTTGAAAATTTTAGTTAATTCATATCTTACATTCGACTGTGGAACACGAAGTCGAGACGCCGTATTGGACGTGTGATGACCCTGTTGTCGCGCGTTCGCTTTCATTAATTCGACAAACAATGGATGTAATCTCGCCGAGCCACGATATATCCATTCAGTTCTATTGTCCGCGTTAAAATGCATTTGCACCAAACTCGCGTCAACATCGACAACCTTTGCGAGCCACCATTTGCCGTTCCATTCGGTCCTCAACATCTGACCCTTTGACAATTTCACCATCGGTCTCTCGGGATAAGATTCCAAGTATTTTTTGATGAAATCTTGCGAATCCTTTGGAATATCCTCGTAAACTCGCGGTGAACTTTCGCAAACAACGTAAATGTATTTGTGTTGAACATATTGGGCGTAGCCATCGTCAAAAAACACCAGATATCTACGATTATAAATATTGTTAATATAATAATTCAACGGAGAAATTTATTTTTGGCAGATAAATGTTTTTTTCTTTTTTTTTTCTTTACCTGAATTTATTGATAACTTTCGGTGGTTCAGCAATGACACCGCTATAATAATTAGTTGAAAAAACGTCTTGAAAGATAGCAACTACCCGAGTTCCAACAGGTATTAACACTTGTGACTGAGTAGCGAGAGCTATTTGTTTACCAAAGACATTTTTCATCGCACCGTTGTATTTTTTAGGCAGTAATTTAACACGACATTGAAATGGATTGTTACTAATTATTGAAGCTACCTGTTAGAAAAAACGAATAAACATTAATTTTCATCGTGCATTTCTAAATAATTGTTTATATAAATTCTTTATATAAAATTGTTTATATAAAAAAAATATAAAACAATTGTTTTCTTAGTTATATTTTGAAAAGAAAAATTAAAAGAACCATTCCGACCTTTGATCTAATCCACGGAATAAGAGGATGTTTCATCGTGAAGACAATGCTATCAACAACTGGATATTGTTTAACGAAATTGCCAGGAGGAGGCAAATCCAAAGTTACGAGCATTCGATTATCACGACTTCCAACTTCATGCAAGATTTCCGGTTGACTGTCTTGTTGCTGTTGTTGTTGCTGCTGCTGCTGTTGTTGTTGTGGGGACGATTGAATTGTACGATACTGATTGAGCTGGAATTTTTGTTGTTGCACTTGTACCGGTGATGGTTGTTGACGGGACACTTGATGGGGTATTACATTTTTTCGAATTTGCGTTACTTTTTTAGTTGCAACCATTGGTACTAAACGCTGCGTTGTTTCCATTACTTTCTTAGGTGGAAAGACTTCCGTCATTGTGTCCATGTCATTTATATGAACTTCTTCCAAATGTTTAATGGTTGGACGAAAATCGGCGTATAAATTGTCACGAAGAGTATCCAGTCTTTTCATCATTGATGTTAATTCTTTATCGAGCATCTCATTATTCTCTATTAAATTACAAAATTGTATTTTTATAATAATCTGACATTAAAAAGACATTTTTAAATGTTAACTTGATAATCAAACTGGTTATACTTACTGTTTAATTGATCTACTTTTTGATGTAATTCATTTTGAGCTTGGTCCACTTGAAACTTAACATCATATTTCGTTTCTAAAGTATCAAGTGCTGATAGAAATTTTGCACCAAACTCATTGAGTTCTTCTTCAGTTAAAAATGCTACTATAAATTAATAAATATTACATCATTAATATTACAATGGATTTTATTTTTTCGAGTATTTTAAATAAATTGTATTGAAACTTGAAATTAGAAATTAAGCCATAATACAAATTACCTTCTTTCACTTTCTTGTCTTCATTGTCTGAATCACTATCGGATATTTCAACTTCCATTGTGTGATCAGGAAACTTACACTCAAAAAATGGTTTTTTATTTTTAAATGCATCAATGAGTTGCTGGAAAAAAAAACAATAAATACTTTTTATGGAAGATAAAAATAAATGTTTTTGTTCACATATAAAAGTAATATTATAATATAAAATGTAAATATATTATTGAAGGAAAATAATGTTTACCTCCTGATGTTCCATAGAAGCATCAAAACATTCCTGACAAATCATTCGACGTTTCTTTTTTGAGCTATTAACACCATAATAAGAACACGAAAAGGACGGAGCTTCCAACATATTGACGCCGGATTTACACCGAAAATTGATACAATTGACATTGCAAGTTTTACTTGTCTTACTGATCTTCTTATTCGATACATCATCATCGTCCGAGTCCAATTCAATGATTTCCGTGTTTGAATTCGCCATTATTTTTATTGCTTCTTCAAAATCAAACAATGAATAGTTCAAATCATTTCCAACCACATATAAATTACTTCATTAAAATATTTCTCCTTACATATCAGTGTCAAACTATTGCAACAATATTAATTAACTCATATTAACTGTTTTTAATTTTTATACACATTTATGGCATGTTCGGGAAAGTAGGTATAGGTTCAATCTACCAGGTTAGATTAAACAAATAATCCGATCGAACTCATGTTCGATTAGATTATTTGGTGACAATTTAGTAATAT
>JABFPJ010000261.1:0-50213 GCA_022817425.1 Gryon sp. ZL-2020 | reverse complement strand
TTAAGTAAGATTAGTTAGTTTATTTAGTTTAGTTAGTTTAGTCAGTTTAGTCAGTAGTTATATTTAATTTAATAAGTTTAGTTTGTTTATTTAATTAGTTTAGTTAGTTCAGTTAGATTAGTTTAGTTAATTTAGTTAAATTAGTTAGTTGAGTTAGTTAGTTTAGTTAGTTTACTTAGATTAGTTAGCTTAGTTAGTTAAGTAAGATTAGTTAGTTTATTTAGTTTAGTTAGTTTAGTAAGTTTAGTCAGTAGTTATATTTAATTTAATAAGTTTAGTTTGTTTATTTAATTAGTTTAGTTAGTTCAGTTAGATTAGTTTAGTTAAATTAGTTAGTTCAGTTAGATTAGTTAGTTTAGTTAGCTAATTTAGTTAGTTTAGTTAAATTAGTTAGTTAATTTAGTTCAGTTAGTTTAGTTAGTCTACTTAGATTAGTTAGTTTAGTTAGTTAAGTAAGATTAGTTAGTTTATTTAGTTTAGTCAGTTTAGTCAGTTTAGTCAGTTTAGTTTGTTTAGTAGTTATATTTAATTTAATAAGTTTAGTTTGTTTAGTAGTTATATTTAATTTAATAAGTTTAGTTTGTTTATTTATTTAGTTTAGTTAGTTCAGTTAGATTATTTAGATTAGTTAGTTAATTTAATTAGTTTTGTAAGTTTTGTTAAGTTAGTTAGTTCAACTAGTTTAGTTTTGTCAGCTTCGTTTTGTTTGTTTTGTTTTGCTTCTTTTGTTTGTTTATTTGTTTGTTTTGTTTTATTTTGCTTGATAGTTTCTTTACTTTATTTGTTTTGATACAATCGATTCATTTTTTTATATTTGTTTTATTTATTTTATTTTATTTTTTTTAGTTGGTTTGTTTTGATACATTAACTTTACTTTTTTTTCACATTCATTTTATTTGTTTGTTTTGTTACTTTTCTATATTTGCTTTGTTTATCTCTCTTGTTTGTTTTGTTTATTTTTTTCGTTTTACTTTCTTATACAAATGAAATATATACAAAACTTTCTTTCATTCTAATAATATCAACTTTTACCATATTCCACAGTAAAAATATGTTTTTTTTTCTCCAAATTCTAAAATTACTAGTAATATATCATATTTCAACTATATTCTATATTCAAATTTAATTTTTGTTTCATTATTCCAAGATTACCAAGATTATTATTTTTATACTAAATATTATAAGCATTCCCAAGCAAAATTGTTTCATTTCATACAACCCGTCTCAATTTCAATTACACCTCGTTTTCATTGCACAAACGTGACTTGAGAAAAATTGTTCAGCATGACTTAATTATATACACACGTGTTGGCGATATCATCTCCGATAATCGTGAACCCGAAGGTTTAATCGTCGCATAACGACGACAGATATTTTGTCGAGCACTCGCGAATTAAAAGCATCGCGGCTAAAAGCGTCTGCTCTGTGACGACTCGAATATAAAAACGTTCTCTTTTCACTTGCAAATGCATATTTTAATTTCTGTGCGTGTATTGCTGTGTGTGTGTCTGTTTTTTTTTGTTTCCCCATTCCTTTTTTTATAATTTTTTTTCTCTGTCCAAAGGCGGACGCTTTTCAACTTCAGTTCTCATTTTCACGTCGGCGTGTTTTCCGAGAGAGGAATTTAAATAAACATATTCGCATTTTATGCTCGCAAATTTCGATACTTTTTAGGCGGTTTTTCTTCGTCTGTGAAAATGTTTTTTTTTCATATCACATATTGTACATTAATATTATATATTCGATATTATATATTTAATTATTGATTATATTAAGTTAGAAGTCATATAAAATGAATAAAAGAAATAAATATGGACAAAATATATTTAAAAATATATTGACCATATATTGACCATATATGGACCATATATGGACCATGTATAGACTATGTATTGACCATACATGGCCATTATATCGACTATATATAAACCATGTATAGACCATATATAGACCATATAAAGATCATATATGAATCATAAATGTATCATATATTGACCATATATGAAACATATATGGCTCACATATGAACCTTACTATGAACATATATGGATCATGTATAGACTATGTTATATTTATCATATATTGGCCATATATGGATCGTTCGGTCATAATATATTGATCATATATGAACCATATATGAATCATTAATGCATCACATATGAACCTCACATTGAACATATATGGACTATATATGGCCCATATATAGACTATATAAACATCATATATGGACCATATATTTATCATAAATTGACCATATATGAACCTTATATGGACCATCATATATGAACCGTAAATTGACCATATATTGACCATATATGGTCCATATATGGATCATGTATAGACTATATATAGACCATACATGGACTATATATGGACCATATATAGACCATATAAACATCATATATGGACCATATATTTATCATAAATTGACCATATATGAACCTTATATGGACCATCATATATGAACCGTAAATTGACCATATATTGACCATATATGGTCCATATATGGATCATGTATAGACTATATATAGACCATACATGGACTATATATAGACCATGTATAAACCATATAATATATAGACCATATATTTATCATATATTGACCATATATAGACTGTACATTGACAATATATAGATCATATATTGACCATATATTAACCATATATGGACCATGTGAAAATTTTTTTGAGTATTTTATTTTTATTTCTTGTCACATAATTTTCAGGACTTAAACAACTTTGACGATTGATGTTTCATGAACCGAGGATTATTATGAGCCGGTTAAATGAGACTTGAAAAAAAAGCGATTTTGATAATCTTTTTATTGATACAATGATTATTATTGCGGGATTTTAATTAAAAAATGAAAGGGCTTTTTTGCGTGATGCATTCATGACTTATCAAACTTGATCATACGTGGTATTATGTTGTGTAAATTATAGCGGGATTTATATCCAGTGTATTCGGTTTTAACTTTGTTTTACGAAATCTACGATTACGCGCGATATTATATCTGTTATTTAACGCGATATATGGCAGTCTTCGTTGATATTATAGGATACGATCGGTTTTGTCATGTACAATCAAGTTTTTAAACCAGATAAAAGTAATTATTCAAAATGAAATGAATACGTTTATGCTGATCATTTTTTAGCGAACAATTTTCAATTTTTTTATTCAAAATCAAAAATGTTTGTATTCAAAAAAAAAAAAAAAAAAAAAAAAAAAAAAAAAAGAAAATTTTATTAATAACGTATAGAAAAAATATATATCAAAATATATAACTTTTAAAAAATGCGTTTATTTTTTATATTATATATTATATATTAAATTATATATTATATTAAATTAAAAATCATATAAAATGATTAAAAGAAGCTAAAATATATTTGTACAAATATATTTCAAAAATTCACTATATTATTATTATTATTATTATTATTATTATTATTATTAATATTATTATTATTATTATTATTATTATTATTATTATTATTATTATTATTATTATTATTATTATTATTATTATTATTATTATTATTAATATAGAATGAACTTAGCAGACATAATATATAAACATCAAATTAATCCATATTGCTCTTCAGTCGACAAACAACTTTGTATATTATTCCGAGAATATTCTAACGACAATTCGATTTTCCATGGAATACATTTTGATAAAATTCATTCCAATGCAGGAAAAAGTCTTATTACACATTTGCCTGCGGAAAATATTCTGCATTTAAATGTTTATTATTAATTTAAAAAAGTAAAAGAAATAAACGCAAATATACAAAAATTAATCAATACGAAATATTAATTTGTTCAATATTTAGCTTTAATTAAATTATATTGCAATTGTGGCTATTATACACTTCCATTTTGTTATTTTATCACTGTTTTTATTTCGTTTCAATGGGATATATATTTAATTTCATTAAAATTATGAAACTATTTCGTCATTTATTTTGCTGTTGAATTATGAATTTTATTATTGTTGTGATGAATTTATAGTCGCTTCATTCGTATAATTGTTTATTGGTTTAAACAAATACATTTTGAATTGTTATGCATTGAACTTAATTGACATTTTTAATGCGTCTTAATTAATCAAATATCATTTTATTGAAATTTAGTGTTAAATTTGATCATAAAAATATAAAATACATGTGCAATATATAAAAATATCTATGATATACTATATATATATATATATATAGTATATATATATGTACTATAACATAATAATGATATAACTGAAAAAGATAAAATAATTTTGTTTGTTTAGTTTTTTTTATTTTGTTTATTTGTTTGTTTTGTTTATTTTGTTTGATTTGTTTTGTTTTTTTTTTTTGTTTTATTTTTTTCTTTTGTTTTGCTTCATTGCTTATTTCGTTTGATTTGTTTTGATTAGTTAGTTTGTTTTGTTTATTTTGTTTGTTTGTTTTGTTTATTTCATTTATTTGTTTGTTTTGTTTTTTTCTTTTTTTGTTTAGTTTTGATTGTTTTGTTTATTTCTTTGTTTTTGTTTGATTTGTTTTTTCTTTATTTGTTTTATTTTGATTGTTTTGTTTCTTTCTTTTTTTGTTTATTTTGTTTATTTCTTTTTGTTTGTTTGTTTATTTCATTTGTTTCTTTGTTTTGTTTTTTCTTTTGTAGTTATGTATTTATTTTTTTAAAAATGTAAAAAAATAGATCGATTACAGAAATCGATCAATTATTAATACTCAATCGATTATTTTTTGACAATCGTCCATCTTTAATTGAATTAATAAAAATGAAATAAATAACACTTGAAAAACCTTGTACTTTGCATACGAAAGTAGCATAATTTCATTTTCTCAACATAATCAAAACATCGAATCAAAAATGCACAATCGTGTTTCAATAATGAATGATTTTGTGAATGACTCACGCAATTTTGCATTATCTTTGTCTAGTGAATTTCCAAAAGTTATTTCTAGTGCGTTTAACATTCATAAATCCGTCCTTTTGTTTTTACAACGCTGCGATCGTGGGAACTAAAACAGAAGAGCTTTAATTGATACATTATACGAAATCGTTGTTTCCGCGCTCCTTCGAATTAATAATTAACAAAAGACGACGAGCAAAGTAAAGGCGTTAATTGACGTCATTCGGCGTAAAAGCCGCCAATTGGTGTAAACTGGGTGGCCTCCATAGCACTCTATTGGCATTCTTAATTCAACTTGCTTTTGTCTATTATCAAAGTTACTTCTAAATACGGAATGTCTCTGCAATCGATGCGACGATCCAAATATAGACTTCTTTCACTTGCAAACTCCCCCTTTCCCTTTTAAGGTGGCCCCACAACGACATACCAACGTAACAGTGCAAACTAAGACATTTGCATTCTTGAGATAACATCTTTTGCACGCGATATACTCACACCAAATCGACAGATTCTCAATGCAGGCAAATTTTCAATCGATTCATGGACGTTTAAAATAGAGAGAACAGAAGCAGTATTTTATTGCCGCAAACATTCGCGTCTTTCTTTTCTTATCAACGCAAGAAAGTGGATCAGTTCATTTACCCTTGTTTAAGGGAAACTTGTTTTTTCTTGAAGAAAAGTTTTCTTTTTCTTTATTTTCTTAGTTTTTAGTAGTTTTAAGAGATAAAAAGTCATAATTTTTATCTCCTTTTTTGTTAGAATTATCCTTTCTATTTGCTTTTTAAGATAAAAATAATTTTGCACTTTCAACTTTGATATTAAGACATTGAAATTTGACATCTTTTGGGAGATGTGTAAATTTTGTACGTGGGTATTGCATTTCCTTCCAATTTTCTCTTGCAAACTTATAGATGAAAAAAGTTGTAAGTCTTTGAACAAAAAAATTAAAAGGTAATAAAGTTGTTTGAAACCTTTTGAAATACTATTTTCATTATTTGATTTAATGCTAGAAGGTGGTGTACAGAAAAACATGAAATGAAAATGTTACGTTTTTCATTTTTACTATTATTAGATCAGTATTTTTAGTATAAATCTTCAAAATATATCAAGCGATGTTTTTCAAACTATTATATGTTTTGAAATATTCAAATAACTCGTTTCAACTTTTTGTGAGAAATATTAATATAAAGTAGCTCAATTTGCAGCTTTGCCCGGGTTTCATTGTAAACATATTTTTTATATTTACAAAGATCTATTATTTATATCCCTATGACATCCTTATGATATCCTTATAACATCCAGTGACATCCTTATGATATCGTTATGACATCCTTCTAATATCCTTTTGACATCTCATGACATCCTTTTAACATTCTTATGATATCCTGATGACATCCCTATTATGACATCCTTATGAACATCCCTAAGACATCCTTATGACATCCCTGTGATATTATTCTAACATCCCTATGACATCCTTATGATATCTTTATGACATCCTTCTAACATCCTTATGATATCCTATGATATCCTTTTAACATCCTTATGACATCCCTACAATATCCCTATTTTCTTAAAATTTGGTTGAAATTGGTAGATTTTACGTGATTGACATACAAGCAAATTTTTTATTAAAAACATTTTTAAATTCAAAGCAAACTAATTTTTAATTTTAAGAATTAAATTTTTTTTTATATCTATATAATATAATACCATTTCATTTTTCAGGTTTCACTCTGAATTCTAGTTAGATAAATATACTCATCCATAATAATTGACCTGATTTAATAATTAAAGCACAACAATATCAGCAGCGAACAACAAAATTGTGCATTTTATTAGATATAACCTTTTGGTACTGCAATTACTTAGAAGATGTCGGATTAATTAATTGCCAACCAATCTTTACCGATGTCACATCCAGAATAATCTATTGATCTTAATTAAGCCAATAATTATGTCGAGTTATTGTCCATTTATTATTAATATATTATTATTATTACATTATTAAGCATAAATATTTGATATTTTCAATGTTCCTCTAACTTCATAAACAAATTTTTATCTCCGCAAAAATGTATGTTGAAAGTGTCGGGAAAGTATAAAAATATATCCATTTTTGTGTGACCTATTTTTCGGCAAACATTTTTAATATGATTTGATATCATTATAACTTCACATTACAAATAAATATATTTTAATAAATCAAATATGAAAAGTGAATTATTTCATTTATTGTATAAAATACAATTTTTGAAATGAAGTGTGATTTTGAAAATTGTTTAAAAATATAGCATTTTTCAAATTCCGATCCAATTTCAATCAATTACCCAATAAATCTCCTTGAACATTTATAACATAAAAATGAAAAGTCCTTTAGTTTTTGTGATTAATAGCAAAATTTAATTGAATCTTAATAAAAGTTGTTCGGCGAAGTTTTATTTTTATTCGAACAATAGCAAAAAAAAAAAAAAAAAGATAATAAGAGTTGAGATATATAATTACGAAAATAAAATCCAAACTTGTTGAAAGTACTTCGCGATACGCGAATTCTCGCTTAAGCGATCCGCAAAACTTGTGCACTCGTTTAACAAGATAACTCGAAAAATGCAAATCGCCAGTTAAGTCGCGCTAAATTGGTTTTGTTCAACTTTTCGACGAGAGTCACGTACGCTCAATTACTGTCATTATTTTTCTAATGCGTCGATATAATGAAATAATATCCCGGTTGAAAGCGAATGGGGAACAAAAGATGTGTTTTCGTATATAGAGTTACATTGCTGTTATATCTCGTGATAGTTGATGTACGTTCGAATGCATATACATTTTTTGAAATGTGCGTGTAAATTCAACGCGACAGATACTTTGAAATCAAATGACATTTGTAAAATTGCGTATCACATTTGAGTGTCACATTAATCTTATTCACCGCCGAAATTTATGTTTTGTTTTGCCGTTGAAAACAACGTAATATATATTTTTATGATACCTTACGAGTAAACAAGTCTATTTCAACATAGTATTTTTCACATTTTTTATTTAAATGAAATTTTATTTAAATGAATATCTCAATAATATTATGAATAAAAGAGAATATTTTTAAAAAGTTATTTCATATAATGAATTTCACATTTGATATTAAATTAAAAGTGTAAAATATATAGCTTATACATTTTATTATGATGAAAAAGTTGTTTCTTTTGTTGCAGATATACCGGGAAAAATAATTCTGATTTTTTTAATTGAATTTTAAGGGATGTCATTAGAATGTCATAGGGATGTCGTAAGGATGTCATAGGATGTCATTGCGAGTTTATAAGGATGTCATTGGGATGTTATAAGGATCGTATACGAATATCACATAAGGATATCAGTCGGATGTTTTAAGGATTTCATAAGGATATCATAAGGATGTCATTGGGATGTTATAAGGATCGCATTCGGATATCATAAGGATGTCATAAGGATGTGAAATAAAATTTGAGGGAATATAATGGGATGTCATAGGGATGTCCTAGGGATGTCAATTAAAATTTGAAGGAATATAGGAATATCATGGGATGGCATAAGGATGTCAATTAAAATTTGAAGGAATATAGGAATATCATGGGTTGTCATAGGGATGTCATAAGATGTGATAAGGATGTCATAAGGATGTCGTAAGGATATGTTAAGGATATCATACGAATGTAATAGGGGTGTTATGGGGATGTCAAAAGGACGTCATAAGGATGTCATAATAAGGGGTGTCATAAGGATGTCATTCGAATGTTTTAAAGATTTTATAAGGACATCATAAGGATGTCATAGGGATGCCATGGCGATGTTATAAAGATGTCATTGGGAAGTTATAAGGATCGCATACGAATATCATAAGGATGCCGTAGGGATGTCATAAGGATGTATGTCTTAAGGATGTCTTAAGGTTGTCGTGAGGATATGTTAAGGATATCATAGGAATGTAATAGGAATGTCAAAAGGATGTCCTAAGGATGTCATAATAAGGAATGTCATAAGGATGTCATAAGGATGTAATAAGGATGTCATAAGGATGTCATAAGGATGTCGTAAGGATATGTTAAAGATATCATAGAATTGTAATAGGGATGTCATAAGGATGTCAAATTCTTAAAAAAAAGTAAAATTAATCCAGAATAATTTGCTGTTGCAACAGATACATTTTCCCGAGTATATTCATAAACCATTAATATGCAAATAAAAAAATCCAGTTAGTCTTTAAATCAGACGTAAACTTGTATCGCATGATAATCCACGGAAAGTTGAGTAGTGTACATCAATATGCGACGTGAAAAACGTATAAGATCATTATGATGTGATTGACACATAACTGAGCCATGATTATGTTGTTGCTGCTGTAATATTTATTGCGCTGAATGTGAAATGACAAATAACTTTTTGACGTGACGTCACTCGCTGAATGATAAATCGTTTAAGGATCCGAGCTGAATCGATCAAGTTTGTTATTTTTTTTTACCTTTCGTATTTTCCTCTTTTGCAAAAAAAAAAAAAAAAAAAATAAAAATAACGAAAAAAAAGTCAACGAAATGCGATAGTGAAAATTTTGAGTTTTGATTTTTTGAGAATTTGAGGAGAGCCAGCGTGTCTAATATTTGCAAATTGCGTCGAGTTTCGTGGACGTAATGGAGTTTACTCAATTAGCTTAATTTATATTCGATGAAAATGTGTGTGAAGCGCAAACTTGAGTTTCGCTCGTGTGGATCGACATGATTTTCCAAGTCCCGAGCCTGCCGATGATCAAATTCGAAAGGATACGAATAATAACGAAACAAACGAAAAAGATAAAATAAAATAGAAGAAGAACATTTTGCGTACAAAATAATTGAAGAAAGAAGGAGAAACGTACATTGACGATGTTTCGTTGAAACATCTGAACGGGTGGTGCGGGAGAGAGATAGCGAGATAGGGCGGAAGAGGACGCCCGAAGCCTAAAGTAGCGCCTTCGCGAGAGCCCGAAAACGCGAAACTGTGATAGAACCTCGTGTCTAAAGAGTGTCGTTGTGAAAAACAAAACAAAGCAAAATCTTAAAACTGCGCGCGCACGCACCATCATTTTCTGCGATTCACACAAAAGTTAGAGGCATCTGCTGTTTCCAAGTGTCAAAACATACTCCCAACATTTGAATTCATTATATATATTATATATATATGATTATATAACAAGTCCTTATATATATATATATATTTATATAAATAAATATAGATATATACAAATAGGAAGAAAAGTGCGTGTCTATGAGAAGTTAATCTTCTATGAGGATTTGTGGAAAAAACAGGGACCAGAATGCGCTAATTTAACTGTATGTAGAAAAACGAAGGAAAGAAGACGTTGGCTGTTTCTTTGTTTGCAAAGCGCGCTGAAAAAAGTACTTGAGAAAAGTTATTAAAATGATATTAAGCTGCAACGACTTTCTTTGTGAAAAAACTGTTTTTAGATTCTTTTTTTTCTTTTTCCTCTGCAAGTAAATCGGGAAAAAAGGTTGATATTCAAAGGTGCTTAAGAATTGAGGCTCTTGATAAATTAAAAGCACACTTTTGCGAAGAAGCCATCAAAGTATCTGACAAAAATTGTTACTTTAAAAACGTTTTTCATGTTTGCATTCCAAACAATCCGACGAAGAAACCTTTTTTCAGCGCTTAACACCTGTTAAATATGAAACGTTTTATTGTATCAGTAAAATAATTTGCTGACATAATCAAACGTTCATATCCATGTTAAGATTAAAAAAAAAAGTCTTCCCACTTTTTTCCTTCTTCCATATTAATAATTTCTCTATTTACTTTTCTGTTCTTACGGTTTATTATTTTTTTTATGATTATACATAAAGTCAAACGAAAAATTAAAGGCATTCGTACAATTAATCCGAACTTCGAGGAAAAAAAAACACTTCGATTAGGCTCGTATTGATCGTACCGGCACTGCCGTTTTCCTTGGCCGCCCCAGCAGCAACACTTTTCGCTCGCAACACACCGATCGATGAGGACAAATACGAAATCGCCGCTTCCGGTCCACGAGAGAGATCACGCGTAATATTTTTCTAAGAGGCGACAAAGATTAATCAACGTCTGCGCGGACGAAAATAGTATTATTTACCAATAAAAAGAAAACAACAAAATAATATCGATGTTGCGAGTAACACGAAGTGCGAGCACACGATCTTATAGTATTATTAAGTTAGAAAGTGAAACAGGTTTTAGTATACTCAAGCATAGAAATAGCAAAAGGGAAAAATCGAGCAATAATTTTGCCGCAATGAAAACAAATCGTCTCTTTAAAAATATTCGCGTTCAAGAAGAAACAAATTAGGATCGGATCAATCGAATTCGTTTTGTCATTGTCGAGGAGTGTCGCGAAATAGGGGCATATCCTATTTTATTTATTATTTCTTCTATTTTTTTTCCTTATTTATTCATTTCATGTTCATGTATTGTTTATTTAATGTAAATGTATTTGTCATTAACTCTTTTTGAATTTGTATCGCATTTTCGTGCGGCGGGAACGACGAAAAAAAAAATATATAAGCCGAAGCCAAGAAACGATGGAAGTATCGATGAAAGTTGATTTTTGTCGGACACGATTTTGTTCTTGAGAGACGCTGTTCCGTGTCGTATTCACGGGTATGTTTGTGTGTGCGTGTTAATCCAGCGAGAGAGCAGAGCGCGCGGTCCGGCTCGAAGGACCGGCTTTCGCATGGCGACGCGCAAGATCAATGAACTCAAAAATCGGACACATTATGTGCATCTCTACGGTTTTAACATTTTTTTAAGCCATAGAAAAAACCGTACGATCAATTTTAAAAACATTCCAAAAAAAAATAATCACGAAAATTATAGCAATGACAACCATTGTATTAATCATCATACAACAACAATTTATAATCATTGTCGTAAACAAATGTTTGAGTCATATTTACAATTTTTGTACAATCGTTACAAGTGCCGTAATCAAATTTACAGCAAGAAAGTAATATTTACTGAATTAAAAAGAGTGTATTATTATTGATAGGTTGTCAATGCTATACTTTTTTGTCTTTCATATATAAATATATCTCAAGTCGGAAGTCCATTGTATCAATTTGTGACTTAATATAATTGTAATATAATACATAATAGAAGTTGTTGTAATATAGAGAGAAGCCGGGCGATAATTTTTTATGTTGCATTTACACTCGAACGTGCGTTAAGAAAATAAAAATAGAAGCAGAAGAATATGAAAACTGATTATAAATGTATGATATTAAAGCACGATTGTAACACATGAAACAAAACACAATCGTCCTCGATGTTTTTAAGCGTTTTAATCGACGGGGAGTCAATTGCTTACTTCTATATATCTTTCTCGAATCGAACGTTCGATATTGCCGCAGTGTATAACCGCCGAAAGAAACAGATAACTTACGGAGCGACAGACGCAGATAATATTTGTAGTAGGAAAAGACAAATTTTAAGAATGTATATATTTTTTAAGATTATATATTACGAGATATGATTATATATATAAATAGACAAATGGAAATAGAGTATCGTTTGAAAATGAGAGTCTCACACACGAGTACAACAGTGTACTCCTTATATGTGTATATTTTCTGAGCGACGAAAGCAGTCCCCGATTAATACAAAAAGATGCAAAAAATGAAAAGAAATAAAAAGAGCGCATGACATTCCTGCAAATGGAATCAATTGGCCTACTGTTATTTTCATGAAAAGATATAGATATATATAATATATATAAATTAAATATAAATCTATGAAAAATCATTGATAATTAATGAAACGAAATAATAAATAAAGGAAGCAACAACAAAAATAAATAAAATATATAACTTGAAACGTTGTATTAGCGATGTGTGCATGATCGGTTGATCCCTTAAAGATTCCACTAGTCCAAACGTGAATAAATAAGTACACTGAGGCAAATGAATTATGATAAATCCTTAGTTGTAAGTATATTTTCGTAGTTGATGATCATATACTCAGTGCATAAAATACAAGTATTTCTTACGAATGATAATAATTGTTGATGAAAATCTCAAAATAATTAATCTAGCTTTTTATTGGTATGACTTTTTTTACTTATTTTTAAATCATTGATATACTTTGTAATCGTCTTTTATGCACTGAGTTTACGAGCAGAAATTGTCGTTTTCGAAAAAAAAAAGTTTGGCTCAGTGTAATTAAATAAATATAGAAATATATCTATATATCAAAGTAAATGTAAGATTTAACAGAAAAGAAAAAATTGTTTATCATAAGAGAGTGGAATTACATATTATATATATATGTGTATGTATATCACATAAGACTGCGATTTTAGTGACGCTTCGATGTACAAAACACGCGTGACAAATTTTATTCATCGAATCAAGAGTTAAACACAATGCCAAAATCAAATTATAAATAAATATATACATAAATATATTATTATATATATATATTTTTTGAAAACATATGTGATGTTAACAACCGTTTGGTCCTACTTGTTGATTTGTATTATTCTCAAATTCATCTGTCTATGTATTGCACTGAAAAAAGTTTGTTTATCAATTTATCATATTTATCGCTCTTTCATGTATTTATTCAATGTGTACATTTCTCATGATCACACAGGCATCAAATGTTTTGCGTCTTTGTTTAAATATAATTATTATTTTTGATAATAATTATACACTTTTTTCAGTGCAAAAAGATAATAATTTCAAAAATATAAAACGTGTGTTAACTCAGGATCTATTTTCTGATATAGACTTTGTATATGTAAATCGTCAAATAGAAAAACGATTTAAGGTGATTATTCTGCATCACTTGTTTATAAAAATAGAATAAAGGTGCTTAAAGATTTTTGATATCATTTTAATTAGACTTTATTAAAACCAAGTATTGAAAGCTATATTTAATTTTACAATTTGTAATACTTAAAAATATAATACATTTGACCAAAAGTGTCAAAAATCATTGAGCATTTAAAGAAATTGCAATTATAAAAGGAAACTACATAATCACCTTAAGATTAATAACATTTTAATTTGCTTTATAATATAACACTTTTATTATTCTATAATGTTATTTTAATGAATCGTTAATTCGTTAATGATATATATAAGATTGAAATACACAAAAATGAGAAAACCACGAATAATTGTAACTCGTTTTTCTACTTGATTTATTATTTATAAATATATAAGAGAAGACAAATTTGGAAAATATATAAATACTTTTATTCGTTTTCGAATCACACGCGGTGACGAAAATTTTTACAGTCATTTTACTAATTGTTATGCTCATAAGCTCATATCCTGCGTAGAAAAAAGAAAAAATAAATGATGAAAACCGATATATTCCTATTCAGCATATATACCCATGTATGCTAAGCACTTATTACTATTGTTTATTAACAATGATAAAGTATGCAAAGTGTGCTTGTCATAATAATAAGATATAAAATGTAAAAGATCGCCGTAACATGCTGCTGTTAAAGCGAAGCTCGCTTCAATGTTCGATAGGTGTCTTCGTGAAGATTGATAACCCAAGTGGTTCAGTCTCAATATTCATTTTTTTTTATCGTTGACGTGTACATTTTATCTCAATGCATAATTTAACGCAATCCCATATTGAATATATCCTTTTGTTACGTCCATATTTTTTTATCTTACCATTTTTTTGTCTTACTTTTCCAGATTTAATTCTATGTATTTCGGTTATAAGAAATTTTGTGCAAACAAAAAAGCAAAAACAATGAAAAAATTTGAATTGCGTGAAACGAGAGAGAAACAATTAAAGCGAATTTTAAATCCAAAAAATGCGTTTTGTTGATTTAATTTTGAAACATTTATATCATCCTATCATTTGTATCAACATCTTTTCATTTTAATGGAATAAATGACTTCGTATCTCGCGGATACATTATGTAAGCGTTTTCTGATGTGTCAGCATTAACGTTAATCACAGTGAACACAAACAATAAATATATTTGTGAATAAACATTATATTTCGGTGTATCTTATCATCAATTTTAACGAGTTTTAATTTACATTTTAACATCATTTTTCTTTGGTTTTTCTGCATTTAAGCTTTTATTTATTCGAGAAAGAACAATTTTACTTGTATATGGATAAAACAAAATTATATTTTATAATGCTTCACAATGAAAATTTATTATAATGTACTTTTATATTTTATTCACAAAATTACATAAATAATTTACTAAATAATTTCAATTTCGTTGAACTATGATGATGCTAAAGTATACGCTGAATTGTAACTAAGACAAAAATTTACACAGGAAGATAATGAGATAGTTTATTTTAATTTGTAAGTATAACTATACTACAATTATATAAATGTTCTTACATTTTGTACGTACATTTTAAATCATAATTTAAAGCAAAGTATTTTAGTTAAACGAAGATATCAATATTTATACTATCACATTTCAATCTACTTGTTTTATTAACAAACTTTCATTTAATAAAACAATGTTCATTTTATTTATTAAATAAATATATTTATTTTAATATAACAAAATATTATATAAGTTCAAGATTTTTTCATACAAAGATGTATAAATGTTTGAATTTGATTTATCTTTGCTATTATTTGATAACTTATAATCTTTGTGCACACCAAATGTATATGTATAAATTTAGCTGAAATATCTCCTGGTATCTGGTATAAGTTGAAGGTGTGTATTATTTATTCATAAACCACTTGCAGAGTTTTATCAGTTGTGAACTTCATATACAATCTCAAAATAAACAATCGTACATTCAAAATGTTTATAATAATTTAAATGTGCTTAAAAGTTTCCATTTCTGCCCGTATTTCACGATTAAAGTATAAATTGCATTGCATTTCAACTAATAAGTTTAAATAATTTTTTTTTATTTACGATAAAAGTACTTTTGTACTTACTATATAATAATTTTTATGTATTAGAAATTTAAAAGAGGATTGCTGAACAACCAAATAATAATTTTAAAAAATTCAAATGAAACAATCGATTATTTATACATGTATATATATATATATTATTTATTTGTATGTGTAAAATTATTTATTTATATTAATTAATAATAAAGAGAAACAATTATAAAAATGACTATTTAAATGTCAATAAGAATCGAAATGCAGTCATAGCAACAGTGAGTTGTTTATACTGCTTTATACGTCATACCCGTGTGTTATAACCCAAAGTATGTGAATTTTGATAAAGAAAGGATATAACGCAAGAGCAAAAATGTATTGGGGTTATAGCCCAGCACTTGATTTACAACAAAATCTTATCAGCGGCAAAGATGATGAGCCTTTAAATATTTTGATAATTGGATCAAGTGATGCAAGACATGTTCTAAAAACTGTCGCTTCTCGTTACTTGCATCAGAGCAAGCGAATCATTACATTTCACGTTGTTGAACAACCATTGGAAAACATTGCAAGATCAATTCTCTTGCTGAATATATGTTTTGAAACAAATTTAGGTATTATAATCTTCAATGAGTGATATTTAATTTAATTTTGAATGAAAAATTAGTAAAATGACTGATATTTCAAAGGTCTTCAAGAAGCAACAAGATATTACCTTGAAATCCTGGGAAATACTCTCCTGAGACCCGCAACGGCAAAATTCCTGATTTCTCGTGCGAAAGCACTGATCGATGTGGTAACTGACACTAAACTTTGTAACTGGCTGAATTTAAAACACCTGAAATACAAACACAGAGATGCATTAGAATATTTATTCAAGTAATCATTTTAAATGTATTAAATTAGAAATTATTTATTATATTAAACAAATGTTTTTATTTATTAATTGTATATAATAATTATTTGTTATTAATTAATTAAAATGCTTTATTTTTTAAAATATTTTTGTTTTAATTATACGAAAAATGAGAACAAGTATGAAACGTTTATATGCAATTGTTTATTTTATTAGATTTTGGGCAATAGGTGCAAGTGAAAATATTTTAACATCTAAAATTTGGGATTTACAAGTGAGACGATTTTTGGGACAACGTTATGATTATAAAAATGGTGCCTTTGATTGGGATTATTACATGATTTTAAAACCACGTGGAATAAAGCATCTAAGCTCTCATGAATATGTGTAATTGATTAAAATTCCAAAAAAAAACTAACATGGTTTAACAATTTTAAATAAGAAAATTTAAAATTAAGAAAAATATTGATCATTTTAGATTTTGGCGAGAAAATGGTGTGGCTTTTGTTTGGATTGAAGGAGATCCCGTCAGAGGAAATCCAACACTTATAAGTTTAAATCAAAATATGGTACAATTTTTTGGAGGTGACATAAGAAATGGTCCATTTTTTACTTGGATTAATGATTCTAACGAAAAAGAAAACTCTAAGTACGAAAATTGAGTAATTGAAATGTTAAAAAATTTTAATTATTTAAAAATTTTAATTATTTAAAAATTTTAAATATTAAATAAAAGATTTTATTTAAACTATTTCTAAGCATTGCATAGTGTAAAGAATATTATTATAATGCATATTTTGAATACAAAAAATGCATTATGATATTTATTTATTAAAAGTTTATTTATAATTCATTTAATATTCTATTTAAATTTTTAATTGTTATATTCTTTTTCCCTTCGATATAATTAATAGCATTAATAGAATCTCTGATGTTGCTGAAAAAGAAGTTATGTCTGCGATTTATGAAGTTCATAAAAAAGAATGCATGGACGATAAAATGTATGCAGCTCACCGTGATGCTTCATTAGCAAACGGAGTAATAATGATAAAACTGGACGATCCTTCTTCTGAACAAGAATCGTGGTCAAATTCGGAAATAATTAAAACAAAGAAATCTGATTTATCTTGGATTGACCTTGACGGAATAAAAGTAAATAAAAATTAAAAACATTTTTTCTATTATATTATGATATCTTGAATTGACCTTGACGAATTAAAAATAAAAAAAAATTATTATATTATAATATATAATAAATTCAAATGTAAAGTTATTCACGCGATATTTTTAAATGTGGGATTTTCCGCCATCATTTTTGGCTTTTTCTAGAAGAAAAACGATATTATACATATGGCGAATCCAGAAACTAGAATATTTTGTATTAAAAAAGGATAGACAATTCAAGTCACATAAGTGCGTCCTTTTTCAATAGGAAATATTCTTAGTTTCCGAACATGCCATTAATTATATTATATTTAATTTATCATTTATTCAATGTATGTTTTATTGACCTTGACCTTGACAAAATAACGATAAAAAAATTTTTTTAACATTTTTATCAATATTTTTATTTAAAACTTTTTTTAATTTACAGTAACTTTTTTAATTAAGAAATTGCTAATAAGTGTATTGGAAAAACTTTATATATTTTCAAATTTTTTTTATAATTACCAAAATCATAAATATAATATCTAAACATTTATATTTTAGGTCAACTTTTACGACATTACAGCGTTAAATAAAATGAAAATGCAAGAAAAGAAATTTGATTGCATTTGGATTGGTCAACAGATTCCAAAAGAACATCGAAATATTTATGATCTTTTAAAAGAAAAAGGAATTTTACTCACCGAAACGAGACAGTTTCTAGTTGAATACAAAGACGAAGAAATTCAGCAATTCAAACTCGATTTAAAAAAGGACGCTACTGATAACGGTTTTCACGAAATTGAAAATATGCACGAAACGATTCTTAGCTTTGTTAAGTAAAAAAAAAATAATATATCGCCACTTGTTTAATTATTTTATGCCCGAAATTTAAATGCCGCGTCTGTTCCCGCCGGTAGCTCAATTCAAAATGGCGGCGGCGCGGCAATGACGCAAACTATTTCAAACGACGTCTCTGTTTCCCGCTGTTCATTTTTAATACAATTTGCTTGATTAAACTATTTTAAATGATTAAAAATAACATTTTACTTTCAAAAGAATACTTTTAAAAAATTAGTATATGTTGTAATCAATAAACTTGAATAAAAATACAAATATGTTTAAATATATATTATAATATTATTATTAAAACTATTTAATTTAACAATGTTTAAAACAATTTATTATTAAATTCATTTTCTTTATGTTTATACATAATGTTGCATTGTTTCCATTGTTGAGAAAGTGTATTCATTGAAAAAGTGTATTTGAAGGTCAATTGCTTGTTTTATTATTTTAAAATACATTAAGATATTAATATTGAAACTATTTTTTTCAATTTAATAATGTCTAAAACTATTTTTTATATGATTTTTTAAATGAAATGTTTTAAATAAAATGTTTTAAATAAAATATAATATTTTTTTATAAAATTAAATGAAATTAAATAATCTTGCATTGTTTCCATTGTTGAGAAAGTGTTTTCATTGTTTGAAGGTCAACTGCTGTTTTTATTATGTTAAAATACATTAAGTTATTAATATTAAAACTATTTAATTTTTCAATTTAATAATTTCTAAAACTATTTTTTATTAAATTAATTTTCTTTATGTTCATACATAATCTTATATTATTATCATTATTGACAAAATATTCATTTTTTGAAGGTCAACTGTTGTTTTATTATTTTAAACAGTTAAATTCAATAAAATTTATTAAATTTGTTAAATATGTAAAATATATTTTGAAATTACCGATTGAGCATATCGGGAAACAATGACGCCATGTCGTTAAGCGCTTTAGCGTCTGAGCGGCCCAGACTACCCGCCATTTTGTACTGAGTTACCGACGCGGCGTCCCTATCAGGACTCCCTATGCGCGCGCAGTACTTGGCTCTCTCACGACGCGGCGATATATGAGTCTGTTCCACCGGAATTATTGTTTTCGAATTGAAAATTTCAAAGTAAATATAATAACAAATAAAAATAATAAAAATAAATAAAATAAAAGTAATAAAAATAAATAAAATAAAAATAATAAAAATAAATAAAATTTTGACTTTTATTGTTTACTTTTGTCTGACGAACAGAACTCATTTTACTTCAGAACTTTATTATATAATAAAGTGTCTGATTATTTTTATTTTATTTTGTTTAAAACCTACTAATTTTTATTCAAAAAGACATTAACTCTGGTGCAGCAGACTATATAAGGGAGCCTTCAGGGAGAAATAACTTGTACTCGTTATGAGAGTTTATTAACGCGCGGGAAATGTGATTCGTGATATCGTTCGTACTCGAAACTGAAATAAAATAAATAATTAATATATTCTTTATTATAATTTATTATACACACTCGTTAACTCTTAATATGGGAAAACATCCCGCCAAATTGTTAGTTTGTAATAACCGCCATTTTTTATAAAAGTATTAGTTTCGTGCCGGTTCTCTCGCGAGTGAAATAGTGTTTAGTGCAAATTTCTTTTGTTTGACATTGATCCTGCCTTACTGAGTCGCATTCTGTCAAACTTTTGCCAAATCCGGCCAAATGAAACTGTTACAGATTTCCGCCATGCTGACAATCGTCGTTATTTCGCCGAAACAGGTTTATTTCATTTTATTACTTTTTATTATTATTATCTTTGTCAAATTTAATTTATTTAATTTTTTATATCCGTACAAATATTCAATTTTGTATATATTCTTTGTTTTCAGTAAGTACAAAATGCCGCCAACAATGGAACGACTGACAACAAAAGGTATTTATGTTTATATAATTTATTAAAATTTATTCAAATGATTTTTTCGCGTTTTTTGCAATTTTAATAAACTTTAATTTTTTATGTATAACAAACTTTTATTTTACGTTTTTTATTAAATTGCAAAAATGTGAAATAGCGTATGCATAAGATATTATTTTCTTTACTCGGTGGGAAAAGCGTTAGCTTTTCCCACCTCGTAAAGAAAAATATCGTACTTGCTTCGTGGAAAAAGTAGAGGCGTTCTCACTCGTGAGCATGGCAACACTCGTGAGAACAAGCCTCTACTTTTCCCACTCAGTGAAGTAATATACTATTTCTCGCGTTTTTCATAAATGTCTTTCTTTATAAAAAATTGAAAAAAATATTACAGTGATAGTGATTGTTGTTTCTGGCGAAATATATTTTTATCAAACATTTTTACACAAATGTATAATTTATTTAACTGCAGGTAAGTGCATAATAAAATTAATTGTATTTCTAATTTATTTTGTTAATTTAAATGCAACACATTACCATTTTATTAATGACAAATTAAATACATTCAAAAAATATCAATATGGAAAAGTAGTTGAATTTCATAATTCAGCGGTCTTTGAGTAAAGCAAATCCTAGGGAATTTTTATTTATTGTATGACATAACCTTATTACCTTATAATATCTGAAATCTGAGTGAATCTATACTCATAATTGATTTAACCCAAAATAATAAAAAAACGTTTTTAAATTCATAACATAAAATACAAGGAAGTTATTCCAATTTACGACCAGCAATATGACAGACGAAAAAGTAGGAAATTTAAATGAACAAGCACTCAAGCGAAAAGAGCGATTAATGGCTCTTAAAAAACAATCTGCGGAAAATAAGGATAAAACTGCAGATGTCAAATTACCAGCGTAAGAATTTAATTCTAATATTTTTATGAATTATAATTAAATATTTATTATTAATCAATATAATTGAATATTATTTTATTGTTTAAACATTATTTACGCGTTTCATTTTATATTTTAGACCAAAATTTCGAAGTTACAAACCACAAGACGAAAATTTTCAAAAAAATGTATTAGAGGATGGCAAAGCCGGTGATGTTCAAACATTAGTCCAAGATCAATTAGATTTAGCTAATGCTACTCCTATTGTTGACGAACTTGTGAGTGTTTTTATTATAATATAAAATTTTTCAAGTTTTATTACAGTTATTTTGAAGACAAGTTACACGTATTAAATTCATATACATTATTTTAGGATATAAATAGTTTACAACCACGTAAACCAGATTGGGATTTAAAACGAGATGTTGCTAAAAAGCTAGAAAAATTGGAAAGACGAACTCAGAAAGCTATAGCAGAGCTTATTCGAGAGAGATTAAAACAAAATCAGGAAAACCTTGCAGCTGTTGTTAATGTCGCCGTTAGCCATAATAGCAATACCAGCGAGAATGATTAAATTTAGTAATGGTATATTTTATTTTTTAACTAATTGAAATTAATTCAACTTATAGATTGATTTAAATGTAATGTAATTTAGGAAAATGTAGAATAAAACTTATTAATTTTTATACAATATTGATGAAGTAATATTAGTAAAATAGTACAAAATATTTGTATATTAAATTAGAAGGTGTATAAATAGTATTACGATAAGTATTTTAAATATACATCAAAGTTTTATATTTTTATTAAGTGATTAAATAAATGTTTATTGAAAAAGGTAAATCTTTGCTTAAATACTAAAATAATAATGACATAGTTAAAAAAAATAATTGGTAAGAACATTGTTTGATAGAAAATGTTTTATTAGAAAATTATTTATTTACATTTGTATAGAATTATAATCATATATTGACGACATTAAACGTAAAGAATTTATTTCGGTTTGAAGACGTATCAAGTTTACATACTGTACACAATTATGCCATAAAACTATTGTTGGTATTACAATTTGACTGAAATGTGATTGAAATATTTTTTATCTTTTATTAGCATTTTTCATTTGATTATTTACGAAATATTTGTATGTAAATTTTGATTTCTATATTTAATACATACACATTTAAAACATCAATTTATTTTTAAATTAAATAATCGACATATATTTCAAAATGAATTTCATATTATTTTTAATAGATTTAATAAAAAGCTATTAAAATATGTTTATCAAGTTTCTACAAATAAAAATAAAATTGATCAAAAATTTATTTTCTAACACTTTGGTTATAATGACAAATTATTATAAACAAATATAATTTCATTTTTTTCCACTAAAAAATAATATATAATAATTGTAATATCCCTTTTTCAAGTCCAATCACAATATACTTGAGTTCAAAGTATATAACATGTTTGACAAAATTTTGCCATATATTAAATAATTGCAGTCAAATTTGATACGACGATAAAAAATATATTCAATTTTGTTATACCAGTCACAACACATATTCACTGTCATACAAATTTACATACGCTATGAGTATCAGTGTATTTAAACTACATCAATCATACCAAACAAAAGAAGTTTTATTCATCGTAAATTCTAATATTACACAGCAAAATACTGTCTCTGTATCTGCAACACTTTCAATAATATAACTCACGTAAAACAAAAATACTTTATTCCAGAAGCAAATCATACATCCATCATGATATTTCATTTCTTTGCACGATGCAGCTCACTTATTTTATTTAATGTCGAAGTACAAAAGTCAAATTACAATATCCATTGTAGTCATCTTCTTTTTCATCATAAAAGAAAATAAAATCCAAACAAATAAAAACAATGAATTAAAAAGAATAAGTGAAATGCTTCGAATATAACTTTGCTCGAAAACTTATTGCACAAACGGTGTTGCTTTCTTCTTTTCTTGCACGAGTTTAACATCAGTGACATGAAGATTATGAGCGCTCTTAGCGGCGAACTTGATGATCGACTGAGTAGAAACTTGCGTTGTATGTCTAAGATCAAGATGTTTAAGAACCTTACACCTCGACAAATGGTCCAAACTAGCTTCGGTCAAAAGCTTGCAATTGGACAAATCGAGGGACACAATATTTTGGACGGTGGGTGCGGGGGGTGTAGCGAGTTGGGCAACTCCGGCGTCGGTAACACGTCCACACGATGACAAATCCAACTTCTCCAGATTAGGCAGATGTTGCGTTATGTATCTCAAAGTAACATCCGTAATATCGCATCCAGCTAGGGAAAGATATTTGAGCTGTCGAAGTCTTGAGGTTTTGTCAATTAGGCCAGGTCTTGAGTCTGTCGGCGGACTGAGAACTTCGCGAACGTTTGCGTCATTTAGTCCGGAAACATAGCCAAGATTTAAACTTAATAGGGGCGGACAGGAACAAGTTCGCAGGGCTGAAACACTCGACCAAGTACAACCACTCAGAGACAAATGACGCAACTGTGGCAACCTCGTAAGCAGCCAACTGAGTTGTTGTTTGGATACATTTGTCCAGTCCAGGGACAGTTGGCGAGGTTGTCTGCGAACTATTCCTGTCAGATGGGAAACTGTGAGTCGACTATTGGACACGTCCAGGTTGTACCAAACCGCCGGATCGACGGAACACTTGGCCCACAGACTACAAACGAGAGCACAGTTGGCAACGTCTCGGACGTTTAAATGACGAAAGATTTGGGTCACGACTTTTTTAATGAAAAATGGATTGGTCTCAGATGGTGGACGAGGAAGTCGCCATTTCTTCTTCACTGGTGGTGCACTGGAGTCGGAGAAGTTTTCCTCGGGACCCAAAGGGCGGACTATGACGTGCGGTCTCTTTAGAGGTCGATTACTGGATACTGTTAGTTGCATTGCTAGTTGACTCCGGAGTGCGGTTCTTTGTTCGCCTTCGGCTACTTCACGCTCATTGTATGCCTGAAATGAAAACAAAGTTTTATTAATTTTGTTTTAGTTTGAGGT
Source organism: Gryon sp. ZL-2020 (assembly GCA_022817425.1). NCBI lineage: Eukaryota > Metazoa > Arthropoda > Insecta > Hymenoptera > Scelionidae > Gryon > Gryon sp. ZL-2020. The sequence goes on along the minus strand of JABFPJ010000261.1, from coordinate 25,719 downwards.
GAAAATGAGATTTTAAGTTTGTTGGCTGGATGAAAACAAATTTAAGCTTTGCTTAAGCTCTGTTAGATAAATAAGAAATTATTTTATAGAAATAAGTGCTATTTGTTATGGTTATAAATAATTAGGAAGTTGTTTGTGTGTTGACTTAGTTTTTCCAGAATCTGTCATTTAGTCCTTGAAATAGTTTTTATTTTAACATTAAATAATTTATGAAAAACGATATTTAAAATTAATTTATTTTCACTTACTGATTACAATTTCTTTATATAAAATATAATACAATTTTTATCAGTTTATTAACATTTTCACAAATATTTCAAAAGGTTCTTATTTTTGTCTCTTTTCAAAAACAAAAAAACGAAAAATAAAACATTACAAAAATACTACTAACCATAATTTTACCTATTTCTTGAATTTCTTGAAGAAATAATTTTTGTACAATAAATTTCTTTTGCTTTTTCGACAAAATATATCCAGTGATAGTAGATACGGGATTTTTTTAGAATGTATTACTAAGAAGTGCAACGTTTTCACAAATTTCTGAATTCTGGAAAGAAAATAATTATTTAACACATTGCACACAAAATTTGTAGATTGCAGTACAATTAATGCAAAAAAAGATAACTTACAAAATTTAACTTGTTAAATGAAAATATAACTGATATCAATAATATGACAAATTAAACAACAGAAGGAAAGAAAAACTCCGACGTAAGAAAAACTAAACAATCGAATTGTGTGTCGTATTTTGACTTTTAATATTTGATCCTTCTTATTTTGATTCTTCTATTTGACTGAAATGATATAAATAAGCTCAAATGAAATATATTCAATTGTAATAAATGCTTTTATAAATGTTATCAAAATGAAATCATATAATTCATAAATTATTTAAATAAAAATTATAATCGCTGCACTATTGAATATTTCCTTTTATATAAATATACAAAAATATTTATAATAATTTATTATATATTTTTCAGTTATGCTAAATTAAAAATTAAATAAACATATAAGTACTATCTTCTAATTAAGTATTTCTGTAAATTTGTTATGAAAAAAATTGTTACGTTTATTATTCATTATATTAATAAAATTGACATAAAAACCTACTTTTTACACAAAATATATATAACATTTTTCAATCAAGCATTTTTATTAAAAAAATAAATTAAAAAAATTAAATTTCAATATTATAGAGTAATTTTAAATATTGTTAACATAAATAGAGCAAATTTAATTTGTCTAATTGATTATACCTCATTGATTTGGGGCCTTGGCCTTTTACTTGGTGTCGTTGCTCTTTCGGAGTCCGTCGTTGGTGCCGAAGACGCTGCACTTGATACGGATATTTTGCGCGCACGTGCTTTAGGTTGACGTTTATTGTCTATGCTATGTCCTTTTTCACTACAATGCAAACACTCCCAACTGTTCGGCAGATCATCATTGATGGTTACACTCTGAGGATCATAATCAGCGCAATTCGGATGAACGATATCGAAACAAATTGAGCATTCCATTAGTGTGGATGGCGTCGCTGGCAATTGCTTTCCTGTTAATTAAACATTCTTTATTTTAGTATTACGTCAACTTGAAACTTCATTTTATTCAGAAAGGAAACGAAAATGTTTAACTTGTATTAATTTGTTTCTTAATAATCCAATTCACAAATTGCTCTTTAATTAATGATTTTAAATGAAAACAACAAAAAATGTTTAAAAAAAGAGTACCCATTAGTGGAGACGGTTGTTGTCCCCATCCGTCCAAGGCACAAATTTTACAAGCTGCAGTAACAGGTAGCATCGGTCTCAAACACTGTCTCATAAGACAGGTTTGTTTCGCACGCCCTGAACCACCAAATTTGACCATATCCTGACAATAAACGCACTCTCCACAGTCGTGCCTCGTACAAGCCTCACATTTTTTGCACCTCGTGCGTCTTCTTCTTGGACAAGAAGATTTCACGTCGGTTTTTACATCCACTGGTTGCTTTTGGATTTTCGTATAAGTCCTTTTAGTGACTTTAAGTTTTTCCTATAAAATCAATAAAATATAAATATAATCTATATAAATATTATTAAACTATTTTAATAATAATAAGTTATTTATAATAATTAATTAAAAAAAACATTTCAAATATAATCATAACGCACTCTGTCAGCAATCGTTTGTGGCGGTGGTGGTGGTAAAATGGGACTTCCGGTAATGGCACTTTCTGGGTTATCATGTCTGTGTTGTTCCACGAGGCACCTAACGTCGTGGATCAATGCAACAGGATCTTGTATCAGCTCCGGTACATTTTTCTTAGACGAAGGCAGCGAGTGTAAATACATAACAATTGCTTTTAAACCGTGCAATTCGTATGGTGTTAAATGCTGATGTCTTTCCGGTGGTGGAATTATGTGTTTGTTTTGACCTTTCGGGATGTCCAAATGGGTTCTGCCCAAAAGCACGTGAACGTACTTTTCAAGCACATACCTAAATAACAAACATACAAGAAATTAGTTAAATAAACATAGAATAGAAATAGAATTCAATTGAATTATTAATATAATAAATGCAAATTACCACAACATTTCCGTGAAAAATGGATATCGGAATTTTTGTGGTACTTTTGTGTGTTCCTCGACTTGCGCGACTTTGAGTTGTTTTTCGATACCAAAACTGTGCAAAAAGTTGCCTCCAAAGACCAGGGAATCCTGCGGCGTATAAACCGCATGAATCCATCCAGTTGGAATAAACAAAGTCATTCCAGCAGTCAACGATATTCGTCCACATCTGTCCACCATGTCGCCAAAAAAGACATCCGACTGTTTGCCACTCAACACCCACTGCTCGTAAAGTTCAAGATTTCTTTCCGTCGGCGGTATTAGCCAGAAAATTTTGCCTCCGCGTAGAATGTGGTACCAGACACTCGTGCCTCCAAAGTCTACGTGAAAATCCGTGTAGCAGCCTTTAACTGACATTAAACAGTACTTTTGCACTTTTGGATACATCATGTCTTCGAGAAGATTTGTGGCTTCAACTTGAGCCTCCTTTAAATGTCGCGGCCACACGACGTCGACCCAGTCTACTTGTCGCACTAACGTCGGCGATTGTACGTAATTTTCTAACTTCGTGTGACTAAATTCTAAGGATATTACATTAAGTAGCCGGTCTTTGTTCGGATCTTCATAATACTTTTGCCACTCTTTCATTGTCATATCTTCGTTTTTTTGAGTATTTACATCCATTACGTCTAGAATTCTTTTGGAACCTTTTGAAAACAAAAGAAGAATGTTTTTATTAACAAATGCAAAGAATATTAATTATACAAAATATTTTAGCAGACATTTTTGGTTACTTACCCACACAAGTTCGAACATCATTGATAGTAAAATTAGGGCTTGGAACTCGCAATCCAAGACCCGCTTTGTCTCGAAATAATAACGGTATACATAGTCCGTGCTTTTGCAAAAAGGCCAAATTTAAGTCGCTGCCATTCATTTCCCGAAACAATCCGGTGAAATTGCTGAGATCATATTGATCCGACTCAATCTTCTCCTCCAATTTGAACGTTCTTCGTCCTTCAATCTCTTCATCTCCAAGCGTCCAATCATCTGTGTAAAGTTTCTTCGTCCTTTCTCGCTAGTTAAATACAAACACACAAAATGAAATTAAAATCCAATTTGTTTAAAAATAAAATACGAATATCAAAAAGAGAATAATAAAAAAAAAACAAAAAAATTATTACTATTATAAAAAAACATTATTAATGTTAAAATGATACAAAACAAATATTAATATAAAATTGTTATTTAAAATGACTTTCAATTTACCAGATTATATGTATAAGACATGTTAAACTATTATCAATTTCGAAAAAAATTGTTTCTTATTTACAACAGTTTACTTTGACGTCTTATACATACTTGCCAAAATAGTTAATGCTTAACTGATTTTATTTACTAAAAAACAAAAAAGTTCAAGGAAAGAATATTAAAAAAAAACACATTCGTTAAAAAAGAACATATTTGAACAAAACAAATAAACATTTTCTTATTTTTAAATTATTTTCATAAATAATCACATTTTTTAAATAAAATAACCCAAACCGCAACAAATTAATCAACATTTCATTCACCAGACAAAACATTTACATTGAAATAACGCCAAAAGTGGCATATCAATGAGCAAAGTGACAGCAACAATGCGTCATTAAATGGCCAAAACATGGTTTGTTTTGAAAGCCGATGAGAGCACATGTGATTTTAGATCAAGTAATCATAGATGGATTGTTTAAAAAAATGTGTTACCAATTGTCGTCGTCTCGGAGTAGACGTGGTCGTTGTTGTGTCTTCTGCCATTGCACTTGAAGTTCACGGCCGATTGTTTCTGTCAAAAATTTCGGCTGCCAAGTTGTCGAGTCTCAGGAGAAGCTGCGACACAAACAACAACACCGTGACTCAATTCTTGTCATCACATCGAAACGTCTTCTGCTGAAATGTTGCGGGGCGATTAAATGCGCGTTTATTGTTGCGACTCGCGCGCGTCACGTGACCAGCGCATTTGAAATTAAAAGGCCCGTCAAGTCTTGTTGTGACGCGACGCTGGGATGTTTATCGCCGGACAGCAGTAATGAGTATTGCGTGTGCGTAGTCGTCTCTGTGGTACAACCGAGTGACCGCCCGTACGGCCATCTTGAATTACGTGCGTGATCTGAGGTGAATAGTGGCGGCTGCATTCAGGCACGCCAATATCCCCACTAGACCATTCTAGCGCAACACAACTTACATTTCTAGGGAATTTTGGTTCCAACTTTGCTAGACTACAATGAGCATATTTTTCAAATAAGTTTGATCAATATTTTATTACTGTTGGAGAAAGATTGATGATTGTTTTAATGGATTGAATTAACAATTGAGATGAGGTGATTTGGTTCTGGAATTTTAGAATTGTTAATGAATGTTTAAAGAGATTATTTTGATGCATTTTATTTATCAATATTATAATAGAATTAATCGATTAACTTAATAATAAGAAAATATTAACTTGAATTTAAGAGATTTATACAACTTGATGAAGATGAATGATAATAGAATAATGATGTAAAATTGTAAAAAATAAGTGAAAATATTCTGTATTTCAATATATGGTTAATTAAAATAGTAATTATAAAATATAATTCATATATTTTGATAACAAGTGTATTTATTTTCAGATTACGTAGAAAATTTTCTTTATTCATTGAATAATTATTTATTGAATAAACAAATATTAATTATCAAGAAGAAAAAATGGCTACTGATACTGCAAATTTTACAAATTTTGTATATAGAGTACATGTCAATATCAATGATGTTAAAAAAGTCATTGAGGAAAATTTTCTATCTAAATTAGAGGAAAAGAAACGGTGCAAGTACGTAATTAACATTTTTATTATATATTATGTATTATATATTGTAAATAATAATGTAATAATTATGTAAACAGAAATTAGAAATTGAAATCATCTTTAATTAGTTCAATCTTTTATTTAGATTCTAATATTAAATAATAATTTAATAATTCTACTATTATTTAAGTGTAACATTAAGTATAAAATTGCATGGATTTATTTTACAATGTAGAAAATATCCTGACTGGGATATAGCAAGAAATACTCCTGAAGCAAGACTTGTCAAAGAACAACGTGAATTATTGTATGCGGAAGATAATGTCGAACGCAAATTAGAAGAATTAAAACGGAAACGCAAAAGTCTGGATGCAAAGTGGAAAGAACTCGAAAATAAACAGAAAGACTTGCACGATTCTTTTATCAAGTTTGATGCATTTATTAAAGATAATGAAGGCGTACGAAGAAGATCAAAACTACAAATAGAAAAAGAAATAAAGCGACAAAAGCAGCTTGAAATTGAGGTTTGGATATTACTTTATAAAATCCAAAATGCTTGAATTAATGGTTTGTTTTATGAAAAATGTAACAGAAAATAATATTTGACTTTTATTTAGATTGAACAACTAAACGCAAAATTAATTTATCACAACAAGTTTAAAGAAGTTCTGGAAAAGAATTTAAAAAAGTACAGCATTTATTCGGAATTTTTGGAAAGGACAGTAAATGAAACAGATTCATTTAAATCAGTACAAGATATATTTGATTATTATAATACATTAGAAGAAGCGACAAAAGTTCTGACGACAAATTTAGAAAATAAATTAAAAACTATGAAAGATATCGAAGAAGAAAGAGTGAGTTTTATGTTACAATAATTTTGTTTAAACTAATTACATTAAAACTAATTAAACAAATTTTATTTCAGCATCAAATGATTGAAGCAAGAGCCCAAACTTTAGTCAGTTTGAATAATAAATTGGCATTATTACATCAAGAATATGAAACTTCGAAATCTCGTGTTAAAAGGTGGGAGACAATGGTATCGAATGTCAAAGATGCAGCAACGGAACGGAAGTTGGAATTAATACGTGTAAGAGCTTCCTGTTGGAACATGTATGAACAAATTTGTCAAAAAAGTGGAATTAGCGCAAAAAAGTACATGGAAGATCAAGATAATATCCGTAAACAATTTGAACACATTAAAGACGCTATTGTGGAAAATCAACAAGTTCTCGAAGACGTTAAGAAAAAAGAGAACGATACAAAAAGTTAAACAGTAAGATTTTTTTTGTTCTTTATTTTGTAAATTATTTTATTTTATACTAAAAATAAAAAGCATAAAACATTTTGAGGCTGGAAATAAATTTACAGACCATGTATTGGTATATTTTATTCCTGATATCGTTTGTGTACAATTTTTCTTGCAGCTGGTAAATTACAACCTGAAACATTGTGCATTAAATCGACTAAATCTGTTCTTGATTTAGTTTCTAATTTACGTTTTACTTCATTTCGAGTTAGGGGAATATCAATTTGATCAGACGTTTTGTGTAATACTTCTTTTTCAACGCACCTGAGATATTTGAACAAGTTTTACGTTTTGCTTTTTGATTGCAATATTATTAATACAAAAATATACTAATAAATAATTATTTTTAAACACTCACAAAGGACATGGTTGGGTAGGAGCAATGGAAGGAAGATCTGGGACTTTAAGGATTGGTTTCACTTCTTCATTGAGCCTAATTTCTCCCTTCGTTGTTTTATCAATCCAGTAGACCTTATTAAACATATCAGTTATTTTTTTCTCTATTAATCCGAGATAAAGCATCACATTATTCATTGTAACATGATCATTATCGCCAAGTAATTGGAGTAATGGCGAGTTGTCACAATCCATGCTTCGAAATAATGTATCTATTCCTTTCAATAGTTTTTCTATAACTTCATTGCTCTAGAAAAAAATAGTTAATTCATTGAAAAAACCTGAATCCCTTTTAAATACGCAACTTTGACACTTTATTAAATTTGTTTTAAATTCTTTATTTATTCATTTTTAAATCTTTTCTTTTATACCTCGGACAAATTTGTTTCAGCCTCATTTGCCAGGTTGGTCTCTTCTTCCAATTCTTTCGTTAATTGTTCAATTCTTTCCGCTTGCTTTTGACCACGATGACTATTCAGGGCGCGCGCTTCTTCGATATCTGTTCTCAACTGAGCTAGCCGAGCTTGAAGACCTTCGACTTCGTCATTGAGCTCATTAACATAATTAAACAAAGCAAAATTTTCTTCTTCTTGCTTCATGAAATTAATTATCAATTTATCTATTTCTTCTTCTCCTGAAACATTTTTTTTTCATTTGATATAAAAATATACTTAATAGTTTTAGACGTTGTTTTGAAACATTTTCATTCTTATTTAAACTAATGGTTTATATTTATGTAAATAATAAAAATATTCAAATTTCAATGAATACAAAGTTAACTTAAAATTATACAATTTTTGCTGTAATAAGATGTGAAACTGATTTCCTGATGCATATAAAATTACTAAGCTGTACACTCAAATTACCCATAAAGTTACATTGTAAAGACTTAAATAATATGCTTTTGCAAGTTTATTTGTGATTAGCTATGTAATAACGTCATATTGTACAATAATATTTTTTTATAATGGTGCTGTGAGTAATCATTGCCGATTAATAATACTTCAGTTTAAATAGTTTCACTATAAAACAATTAGCTACAAACAATAATTCATTGAATAATGTCATAATTTTTTTCAACTTAAATGTTTCGTTTAACAAGTTTTGTGTAACATAAAAAATTATTCATGTGAAAACAAATGTACGTAATGAATATCCCATTTTTTAACATAAAATATATTATTAGTATTGAATTAAATGAAAAATGATTCAAAGTTAAATTACATCTTAACATAGTAATATTTGAAAATCGAATAAAATAAGAATATACATCTAAATGAATTAAAATTATGTTTTAGATTACATCATTGATTCTGTGAGCAAATCCTGGCATTGCAATAACTATTTAGTTTAACTTAAGTGTATTACCCGTAAACTCTTTAACGCGATCCAATATTTTAGTATAAGTCTCTACTTTGTTTTGAAGTTCTTCTCGTTTCGCTTGCCTTTCAATTTCTTTTTTTGCATTGAGATCAGCCATTTCCCTGAACTGGCCCTTGACTCCCAAGAATTCTTGAAGCTTCATTTCGTTATCGAGAGTTCTTTGAAGTTCGCACATTTCGGACATATGATTGTGCAGATCTCGTGCAGCTCTGCAGAAACAAAAAGTTCACATCAAATTGACAAATTTAAATTACGCCAACTTTGACTTAACAAAATAAAATAATAAAAAAATAAAGACATGAAATTGGATACTTTTCAGGTGAACAATTGTTTTGTGATTAAATTGGGACAATGATTTGCAATGTATTACAAAAGCATTCGAGCATTATGTAACGTTAAATAATAATTACCTCTCTCGTAGACCAAGAATCTTGCTGAGCTCTTCATCCCGTTGGTTGAACGATATCGTTGCTTGTTCAATCAAATCACCAATGACCTGTTTTCCACTGTTTAATTGTGCGACGAGTTTCGACCATAGATCATTGAACTGGGCTCTTTCTTTTAAAAGTCCGTCGATTTCGTTTCGTAATTTTGTATTATCCGCCACCACCATATTAAACCTTTTAGTCGCAACCTCCAAACGATTCTCTAAGATAACTATTTGTTGATTTCGTTTGTTCAATGCTTCTTTGGCTTGCGATTCCGATGGCATACTTGTTTTCAATGAATCCACTTCCTTTGACATCTGTTTTTTTTTGTACATATGAATATTTAATGAATACATTTTTTGGTAATTAAATTAAAATTGAAGGTGAATCGGTGCCTTAATTTTTTTAGTAGATTATAAAATAATATAAACATTAGTTTAATGCTTGTAATATCAAATACTTGAGGAGTATTTGTAAGATTTTATTTCTAAAACAAATATTAAAATAATGGACAAAAAAGTTTTGATTACAAATGAAATAATAATTTTAATACTTCCTCAAAATTATCATAAGACCTCAATCGACCTAAAAAAACAATCAAGTATTGATTTATCAATGTCAGCTACTTTGTTATCAACTTTATAGGCAATTTGGAATTGAAATAAATGAATTAGATAAATAGGCTAAGTTCGCAATGGCACTAATTGAATAAGGCCGATTACGCGAATAGAAATTAAAATCGGATTACGAGAATCCATCATGAGCTCTAACTTTGAGAATTTGTTCCTGCACGTCGATTATTTGCTGCTTTTCGCTTTTGATGATTTCAATGTACTCGTTACGCTTTCGCAGAAGACACTTAAGCTTTTCCTCTAATATTTCATCCTTTTTTAAGTTCAAAGGCGATTTCGCAATCTTGATCGCCAACACGAGTTCGGCCTTTTCGCACTCAAGACGCTCCACCATATTCTGCTGATTGCGAAGGTGCAACCTGGCGTCCTCGGCATAAGCAATACGATCGTTTTCCATTATTCGATACTGCCTCTTCAATCGCGCAAGTTCTGCTTCCGCCATCGTCTCGAGTTCCGTTTCGCCTTGTGCCGATTGTTGCTGCTGCTCTTTATATGGCATTTTTTTTGAACAATTTTATTACAAACAATTTCTCAAACTTTCACCTGAAACAAATGTATTTAACATTTATTACACATGTTATGTCAGAAAAAATGCGAGTAATTCAAGTTTCGTTGATTGATTTAGTTTTTTAGTTTATATATAAATATAATAAATGTCTTTAGTTTTTGATTTAGAAATTCAATGGAAAGATAACAATTTTGTCAATAACTTGTGTTCATTTTTTATTTTCAATTTAGAAATTTTAGTTTCGAATTAAAACCAACTTTTACTTTAGTATCGATATTAATTGTGTTATTGGAAGAAACTGTTATTATATTAACAATTATATTTATTGTTATAATATTTTTCTTTTATTCAATTACTTATATAAGATGAAGGAAGTGAAACAAACCTAAAAATGATGCATTTCGAACGTGAGCATTCAAAGCGTTACTCGATTTGTTTATAATTTCAGATTAAATAAATGATATCAAATGATTTTGTTAACTCATGCATTATGATCATGACACCTTCATGTTCCACTTAGGTTGTGCGTCGAATGTACTGCAATTTTGCTTATAATTCTGCGTATAGTTGTGCGCTGTGGGTTGCTATGGTAACTTCCTTGGTAAACAAATAAAATAACATCTCTTATTCATTGGAATCTATGGGAAACGTCACTTTGTAACTGCAGGTCTAAATTCCATAATGGTATTAACATCAAAAAAAGCTATTAAGATAAAAGTTACAATCGGAAGAATACTTTTATTCTTTGTTTTATTGAAAAATACGATGATATCTTATCTTGTATGATATAGTCCATAAAAAAACTATTTTAATGATATTGAACCGTAATTTTTTGCTTTTAATTATTGAAATTATTATTGAATACATTATATTTTTAAAAATATATTAGATAATTTTGTAAATATAATTTTTAAGAAAATATGACAAAGGAGTGAACAAAGTAACTTCACTTTTAGAGGGTATGTATTGATGAAAAGGTGAAATACGATTTTTGAGCTTTATCTGCTTTTGTATGGATGACTTAAATTTAATAGCATCATTTTTCCGGAAGTTAGAACAATAAAATTTCCGCAGGATCCTCATGTAGATAGATAGTATCACATTCTCAAATTACAGACCATCCCCATTAATGTAAAGCCATTACAATAGAAATGAGGATATCTTGATAACACCTTTATAATATATTGATCTGTCGAAGTTTTTATAAAATTCAAATATAATTTTTTGAGTATGAAGAATATCGTATTTTCTGAAAATAATGCCACATTGTATATTTTATTGCCGAAAAATATATATACAAAAGTAGTAAGTAAATCACATATTCGTCACATTATTTATTAGTAATAAAATAATAATGAATGTTAGTTTTATACTAACTTATATAAACTCATTCGAATCGCATTTCAAAATAAATCATCTAAAAATAGAGAGGATTGTATGAAATTCAATATAATTCATGCAAAAGCTTATGTTACATTTTATAAAAAGTTACTGAATATTAAAAATTGGAGTAGTTTTGAATGAAAACTCGAAAATGTTAAAATAATAAATATTGAATAATTAGAATTCGCGAAACAAATATGTTTATGAATAAGTGATTAATTGCTCTTTAAAAGTAAGTAATTGATGATTAATTAAAATATTATACATAACAAGTCTTTAGTTACATACATATTTAATATATTTACTATAAATGAAATTATAAATTTAAATAAAATTTATGTTTTCATTAATTATTTATTATAATTCTATATAATTTGAATATAATAATTTTATAACAAAACTAATAATAATTTTCAATATTCTTCCACTTAGTCATTAAAATTTTATTCTTAAACATTTTGTTTTCCTTTTAATCTAAAACTTGATAATCATTTATCTTGTATTTTTCACTTTCTCGATAAGAAAGATATTTATTTTTCTCATAATAGTAACACATTTGTCTTTTACAAACTATCAAATACAAATATCCTTGATCTGACTAAAGGATTAATTTTCATTTTACATTGACACCATATCCACCTTCATTAACCCTTTCTTCCCTACAATCACTCCATCATCCATTTCCAATGCATTTTAACTCGCTGCACAACAAAGGAGTTAAAGCCTCTGCGCCTGGTTGACGGCAAACCGTTAAACAAGTGTGCAAACTCTCTCGGGTACGTTGAGTCAGGTGACGTTGAAATTCGGCAGACCAGGTGTGTGTTTGTGTGAGCAAGTCGAGGAAGCGGGAAAGGAAGTGGGGGCTCGACGCCGCCGTCGACTGGCAGACAACGAGCGACTGAACACTGTGGCTTGGTCTCAGTGAAAGAAACAGCCGTGTCGTTGTTCACTGGCTGTGTGTTACGTGCAAAACAAGGATGAAGCATCGACGGTGTCAAGACAACCGATGCGCCGGATTCCTGATTCAGTTGTACAACAACCGTCGCGCAGTCATCAGCGTCGCTGTCGCAATTTTGCCTACGATTTGTTGAACTTTCAGCGCGTTTTATCGATTAATGATCTTGCAATTACATTGTGTATTTGTTTCATTGCAAATGTGTAAGAGAAAGAAAAAATATGCAATTGACAGTTCAATGTGGTTTTGACATTTCACCTTTGACATTTTGATTTTGGAGTTTGTTGTTGGTTTCTGCTGTAACTCAAAGTGAACACTTGCTTTGTGGAAATTGAGTTTGAAGTGACTTTTTTTTGGATAACAATTCGATCGTTTGAGTTTGTGGATCTTACTGGTCTCACGGTTGAGGAACCAAGTGGAGTCACGTGTTTTTGGACGTTATGAGTATGTATTTTAGATCTTTGTTTGTGTGAATAATTGATGTAGAAGGAAAAAGGGAAGAACATTGTTCGTGACTTGGACGCTTTAAACGGAACATTGTATTATTGATGTTATTTGTAAATAATGGGTTGACGTTGCAACAGTATTAGCGATGTCGGAGCATAGGTTTTTCTTTGGCTTTACGAGAACATTTGTTCGCGACATACGGACTAATGTGATGGAACAAATTGGAGTCTTTTTTTTCATCATCTTCTTGTTCATTTTGTACTTATAGAGCTTGCGATTCGTTTATAAATGATATGGAAACGGTGTTATAAAATTGTATATATGCTTACTGATGCGTAATCGATTTTCTGACGCTTGGTTTTTTGCTGTGTAGGATTTAAAATAATAATAAGGGATTAAAGAAAAAAGCATTCTGATTTATTGGCAATGCGTAAGTTCATTAATGAAGGTAAAAGTAAAGTTTGTTGTGTTGGAAATGATTACGAATGAAAGAGAACTCTTTGCTTTATTATTTTATTTTATAATCTTGATTAGTATGCGGGGAAATGTATTTTGAAATATGTTCGGCGAATTCATTATACTAATTGATGAATTTGTATTAATTTGATTGCTGTCATATATATTATGAAAACATGTGATGTGCGTGCAAAGTAGTTGAACCAAATTTTGGAGTAAATCATTTTTATAAACACTTTTGTCTTTGTTAAATATCTGTTTGAGTGGTATTATATATAATGAAATAAAAGCTCAAGGTAAATTTACAAATTAGATAATCAAATTGAATGATGTTATGAAATTATTCATAAAACGTTCGAATGAAAATTGCTCTGAATTATAAAAACTCGGCGTTAAATAAATAAGTTGGATACGAATATTCTATGCTTCAGTTAATTTGATATTCAAATAAATATTTGTTCGAAAGTTCTTTGACAACAAGTGTAATTTTGACAAAAAATGTAATATTAATGAAATAACAAAAATTGACTACGTTAAATATTGTTTTATAATTATAATATTTATTAATTAATTCAATGTTCTTTTTACTATAAAAATAAAAAGTATATATTTTTAATTGAATTGAGCAAAATTAGAGTAAATAAAATTAAATGAATTGGAATTTCAAAATATGAACATTAGTTTTCGTTTATTCAAGTATTTTAAATTACAATCAATAAAATTTTAAGCAGTAAACAAATGTGAAAATATATATTAATGTAATTATTGTTTTAATATTATTAAAATTTGAAGTAAAGTAAAAGGAAAATCATTAAAATTTTGAATATCGACACAATGTGTAATAATTAAAAAATAAAGACTCCGATCAATATTATATATATAAACGATTACAGCATAAACTTTACATTGGAATTGATATATTTTTCTATATTACTAAGTCAATAAATGCTGACGTTAACTTACTATACCACCATTCCGTACAATATAAAACATCTATATAATTCTAAAAAATTATTTTTATGAATTGCGGTTTGTATATATAGAATTAAAATAATAGATGCGTAGATGTATTTAATTTCATGTATAATCATTTCTGTATGTTCTTATAAAAGTCTGTATAGAATTAGAATTATACGCCGTTCGTAAACATGTAAAAACGATTAATCAACCATTGATCATCTTCAACCTCGTCGATCGATTCATGATTTAAGATTAAACACAACATTGCTGAGTAACAGGAAACAATCGTTTGTCATGTTAAACTAATAAATAACAAACGCAAAATAGATGAAGAGTAAAGCTTGTTGAGAGATACAAGCGTAATTCATCGCCGATTCTATAACAAGCCAATTTCTCAGTTAGTACACGAAATGTGAAGCTCAAAGTCTGCTATTAGTTGAGAATTACTCGTTTATAGAGAAACAGCATTTGCAAACTGTTTAAATGTAATTAGATAAAATTTTTATCATTTTTTAAGTTTTAACTTTGTGTTTAAAGCTTGTTATTTTCTTATTTTATCGAATTAATTGAGTAAATACAAAATAATATTTAATTCCAAATCAAAGATATAATTGTATTTTGAATTGTATTTTTTAATATTTTATATGTTGAAAAAAAAGGAAAGATTTAGGAAGTCGAACCTGGGAAATATGATAAATGATGCTTTCTCGTAGATATTCTTTTTAATCTTAAAACAAGATGAAACGCGTTTTGATCTGGTTCCCAGTATATTTTCAGAAAAATTGCAGATCTACTTTAAGCCAATTGCACTTATTCGCACTTTCGTATTAAAAGAGAAACTCAGCCATGACGCTTGTTATCAATGCAGAATTATGCTCATAAACAATGGACGCGTGTCATAAACAAATGCAAACGCATTGACTTTCATTTTCTTGTGTGCGTTGTAAAAGAGTTTCTCGAATTTTACCTAAATATTGGCCAATAGTTGTCGTTTTTCTTATTTCTCATAAAAAGACTTGTTATAAATATATATTGTTTCTTGTAACGCGGACGTTTTGTTGTTACATCCATATACCACGGTTCATTGGCTGATGACAATGAAAAATCATTTTCAACCGGCGATGATTGAGCAATCTGAGGACAGGGTCATGGAATGAGTATTCGTTTTTATGTAGCACACAGTATACGCGACAAACTTATATCTAACTTTAGAATACATTTTTTTACGAATTAATTTATATTCATAAAAATGCATTTTTTAAGAAGTAAATTGAATTGAAAACATGCAAGTTAAAATTATTCTGAATATCTTAATGTATGAAAATATTAGTTTAATAACAATAATAAGAATTAAATTGAAATATCATATTTGATTGAAAGATAAAATATGTTTATTAAATAAAAAGCTATAAATTTATAATTCAGTCTTTTGTCAGGCAAAAGTAATCCGGAAATCAATAAAATTTTCCTTCATTTCGTGAAATGATGAATTATTTTCTGTGTTTATGTGTTCATTGTGTGGTAATCAATGGAAGAATCAAATTTATGTTATAATCCAATAAACTATAGCATCTATATTTATCATCGTTTCGCATGGATAATAGTGTTTTTTCTATTACAATATTTTTCTCGTTACAATAGTTAATTCAATGTCAAAAATATTACATCATTTGCTTCAGTTTGTTTTCGGCACGTTCAAAATGAAATAAATTGCCTTTTATGTTGTATCAATAGATACGCTAAAGAAAATATAACAAAGTATTACGAAACTTAGACAGTTCCAGTACATAGATTATTTTTTGGAAAATTACAGTTTTAAGAAAAGTTTGTAGGTATATTTCTGATGTTAGCATATATCCTATATATTATATTTTGGCATGAACATTTAAAATGAATTATGCGCTTTTATCAACGAAATAATCAATTTCTAATTTCAATTTGAATTTCTCTAGCTCGACATCATCTACAATATCTTGATTAATTTCTATTAATTTCCATAACTTTCTGTGTTTTCAAGATTATTTTCAAATGTTTGCTTTGTGAGGACGATTAACACGAAAGAAGTTAATTTCTAGAAGATAGAAAATTGCAGTTATAATTAAAGACTTGTTTATACGTAATATTTTGGGTTTTATTTCTAAATTTCATTTCTTTTATCAAAGTTTCATTTAATTAATAGACTATTTGAATTAATAGAATATTTCAAATTCATCTAAAACAACTAACAAAGTTTATTAAAATCACTTAATTACAATCCAAATAAATGAATTTCTTTATGGTACATGAAAAAATTGAATTAAGGATAATATTTAACCTGAAGTCAAAACGTTGTATCATTTAAAACTCGTGACTGAAATATTTAATGTCAAGCAAAAATTTCTGTTACTCAGTATGCTAATAAATTTCACATGCTTTGCCATTGAAATTGCACGTCGTGGCTTCGCAGTAATTAATTTACAAAAAAATCATTCATTTTTCTTAAAATATGAATTATGAACTTGAGTCTGTAAAGTATTAAATCTTTGTCTAATAAAGTGATAAATTATTATGGCTATATAATACACACAAAATAATAATATAACAAATTTTACTACGCACGTTCAGCAATGAAGTATTAATTCGATTAAAAGATCAAAGTATTGTATACTTTAATAATATCAATTAATTAATTTAAAATGAAAATTTATTATGTACACACAAAATAAAAACCTAATAATATTTACCAGAAGGTATGATAACGAGAAGATATGATTTCAGGCATTAATAATTTTACTATACCATTATTGGAAAAAACTTGCGCAGTAGCCTACTGCGCATACTTTCAATTCTGCGCAGTGCTCATCTGCGCAACATTTTGCAATAACGGTATAGTAAAATTATTAATGCCTGAAATCATATCTTCTCGTTACCATACCTTTTGGTAAACATTATTAGGTTTTTAGTTTGCGTGTATCTGCTCTTTTTATAACATTTTCAAATTTCATGAGATTATCTTTTTATCATCACTTATATTTCCAACCTCAAATAATTGTAAAAACATTAAATGCAAAAACATTCAATTTTACATCAAACAATATTGATCCAACAAAATCCTACATTTGAAATTCTAAGTTTATTTATTACAATTTCAGATCACGAGCTGCATGGTGGAATTTTAAGATGCGTCGTTGGCATGATAAATACGTGCGAGGGTGACGATGATGACGAGGATGATAACGTGATTAACTGCGGTTGTATCTGCAACAACGACAATGTCCGTTTCATTTTGTGAGCGCATTTCTCTCAGTACCTGCAAAATTGCCGAACATTCATGTGATTGTAACGTAATCTCGTATTCCGGATGGTGTATGCCTTCTGTTTCATACGAAAGACATTTGTTCAGCAACGAACATTTTTGAAACAAATTCTCGCTGTTTTTATTTTGTGAAAGAAAACAGCACAAAGCATCATCATGTTTCCTCGAAAAGACGACGCTCACATGGAACAGCCGTACGCTTTGGAGGACATGATCTCGGACCTGCAAAATCGGGGATATCATGAACCCGATACCGAGTCCAACAAAGATCCCGTGGAGTTGCTCAAACAACGCGAAAAGGATCTGGTATTGGCGGCAGAATTGGGCAAGGCTTTGCTTGAGAGGAACCAGGAGCTCATGCGTAAAAGCGAAGCTATGACTGAGGAGTTCGCCACTAAGTTAGAGGTATTTAGATACGCCATTTATCATATAAGTTGTCAGCTGATCAGTTTCTGAAATAAGTCGTCTTACTTCGAACGTTAGAAAAATTGTTTTTTTTCAAAGTATTATAAAACTTTCTGTCATAGTTCTGACGGATAATTATATTTCTCTAACATTACTTCACAAAGTTTCATAACTTGTTGCAAATAACGTCGTTTATGAAGTGCAAAATACAAAGTGAAATCGACTTTTTGATTGTTATTAAGATATTGTAGAAAAAATTATATAATATACGGTAAAATTAGAAAAAAAATGTAAGAAGTATAATATTTTGCCGTATTTATAATTTGTTTCAAAAGAAGTACAAACTTTTACTTTTGAAAAATCATTTTCAAAATAAAATATTGAACATGATTTTATTTTTTAATATAAAGAGAGAAAAGGAATCACAAATATTTTAGACATTGTTTTCATATATTTAGCAAGTTTCTCAAGATTGTTGAATAATATTGTCTACAATGATTTCCATTTTCAATCGACATTTGTTGTCTTTCTATTGTATTATAACAAGTCAATTCCGCAGTGAGTTTTCTTTGATGTATCAACAAGCATCGAGGAAACTGTAGCTATAGATGGTAAACTGAAGAAAATTTTCCAAGAATGTTTACAGTTAATTTTGCCTTAAATCATATCAACGAGCATCAACTAAAAGTCTTTAACAGTGTTAATACTTTTATCTAATTAATGAATGGATAATAACAATAAAATTGGTATTTTTCAATGAATGAATTTATTTTCAAAAGTACTTTACTTTATACTTTGAAAATGAAGTAAAAGCCAAAATTTTAAGTTTACCGTAAAAGTGTCAAATATTTTGGACACATTTTGAAACCGCGATGAAACTAATGAAAAACACACACCTGTTGACTAGTGGGTAAATAGGACAAGTATCCGCAAGTCTAGCAAACCGAAATTGTGCTTAGTGAGAGACGGACTTTTGAACAATATGGCAACAAACAAAATCCTGACCAAGTGCCGTTTCACGGAAAGTCAGGAAAGCGTGGAAATAAGTCACTTAGGCAACGTAACTTGAAAGACAATGCCCGGTACCACGCTCCGTCAGCTTGCCTCGTCTAGCTACCAGGGTACCTTGCTTATTCACCTTTTTGCCGCACTTAATCTGACATCTTTTACTATTCATTTATTAAGAATCCGTCACCTTCTTAATTTGGATACAAATTATGATTGTTATTCCTTACAGTATTCATTATAAACTAATTAACCTGTTTAGTCGAAGGGTTTAGAAGAAAGGTTTAAGTAGACTAATGATTCAGTTGAGATACTCATCTTCAATTTCCAAAGTCAGTATTTTATCTGGTGTACCATTTTGTACTATTATAACTTTTATTAATTTCTTTTTCTTTGATAATAATTCTACAAAATGAAAATTGCAAATTTTCGAATAGTTTCTAAACACAGTACCATTTACAAAAAAATAGTTACAATCATTATCATTAAACACAACTTTCGTACAATTTCTTCTTGAATTCACACGATTCGAATCGGATGCAACATCTGTTTCTGTATAATTTTCATCATTATATTTTTGCTACAACTGAACTTCACCAGGGAAAACATTTCATTTACAAACATACTTCGTCTGCTTGTTCTTCGGCTGATTGAGATGTACCTTTTCTTTAATGTCTGCATGACAATATCGTAAAACATAACATGGCATTTCGATCGACGATTGACAGATGATGCTTTTAACATCGTCACGTTTGTATTTACAAGCGCGGTAACATTTCCAGATTTAAACCGTGCAAATGATCTTATGAGGCAATGTGAATTGACGGTAACGATATAGCGTGTGTGTGTATAGTATTGCAAAACTAATGATATAAGTCATTTAACACACGCGCGTGAATTCACATGTAGGCATGATATATTTATCATCGCGCGCGAGTCCAAAGTGTGTTTTGCCATCAATAAAGAACTCACGAAAAATCTAGATTAACGTAGTCATAACGATTCGTTCCGATTGTTCGGCCCAAAGATGCCTACATATTATACGAGCGCGTGCTTCCGGAACTTCAATTAAATCCATTACGCGAAGCACAAGCAAGTCTACCTACATTAAGTAATTATGTGTAATTGAAAGTACACTGCTTGTGTTGTCAACCTGTAACGTTTTTTCTTCCTCTTTTTTGTTGTTGATTTTGTAATTATGATTAAACTTGAAAACTTTGTAAGTAAGTAAAAAATCCTGAACATGAGTTTGCCATTGAGTCCTGTCAGAATTTGACAATTTTGAAGACCACTTTTGAGAGTACATTTGATTTATATAATTGAATCAGTTTTGTTTAATTTGTTTGATTCTTGTTTTTATTTTCTATGTTCACTGGGTCGTAAAGGAATTACCTTAAGAAGTTCGAGAAAAATTATTTCCGATTAAGTAGCAAAAAGTAACGCAGCTGAGTAAGAAGTTGATCGTGCCAGTTATACTGTTACTATTGGTATCATCGCAGTATATAAAACTTGCAGTACCACTATTCATTATCGATTTCCAACTTAACTATTGTGAATCAATTTGTCTAATTACGATAATTATTGATTTAAACATTAAAGGGGAATTTAATAATGGTGTAATTATTACATTATTTTATTTTAGACGCAAAGAAATGTTTGCAATTTGTATAAAAAGTATTTTTTTTAATAATATAGTAATATTGCAATCTGCTTGTCGTCGTGTGATGATATAACGAAACAAATTGGAAATACTTTTTTTCAATTAAAAATTGTTAAATTAATTTTTAATTATGACTTTCTTTTATTTAATATTAATAATAATAATAATAATAAAAATTGAATTGAATAGTGTGCTGATTACGAAACCTTAAAGATATATTAGGAACAATGTTGTTGAACATAAAATTCTACATATGTAAGATGTTAACACAATGCAAAAACTTACTAAAAGTTACTAAAGATGGACTATCATATAAAAAAAGTTCATGAGAAAAATGTTAATTCGCGACTGCGCAATGAACGTAATGACTTGTGCGTTGAAATTATGAGAAGTGTAGCTTGCAAAACTGCCGACAATAATTCACGATTTGTTAGTGAAATTGTATGGTAATCGGATTAAAAATAACGTCAGTTAGAACATAATTGCAATACTTTTGCATTTTCTCACTTTTTTCTTCTTTCCTTTTGTCATTCATACAAATTATTATTATACATAAATGAAACTTAACTTTTACTGAAAAAAATCTCAAAACATATATATTTAAACACTAAAGTTAATTGTTCAATTACTTGAACCACTTTTGTTATGTGAATTGAAAGAAACTTTCAAATTCAAACCAATCTTTTTGTCTAGAAGTCATATAATTGCGACAAATTAACGCGATTTCGTTGATTCATCATCTAATTCAACAGGAAAAGTTGCTTTTTCACAACTTTAACTGATCCCAGGCATTGTTTTTCCTCGACCCACTAACACCATGCATCATAGCAACTCAAATTGTAACCTTCGTTATTCCTCGATAAATATCTTTCAAGTGTTACTTTTCATACTTTTCTTTCTTCTCGTTTCACCATAATATCCAGACCGAGTCCTTGCAAATTTCATCCTTAAAGAACAAAAACCCATTTTCTGTTTTGCTTTTATTGCATTAATTTAACGAAAAAAAAGATCCTAACATCTGAAATTAATTCTAATAGGCAAGAAAAAAGAAAACAAAGTGCGCTCAATGATAGAGCGGGGGATCCTTCACCTTGTAATAAAGCGGCCCGATGATTAGATTTAATTAAAACGCAGCTTCGATGGTGGGACGAATGTGAATCTTTCATGTTCGCGCCCTCATTGCATCGTATTATGCCGCGCACATCATCGCCCAAGATGCAACAACAACAATGCATCGGTAACATACCTACATAATTCCCAGCCCGCGATACACTTAATACTGTTCTTCTCTTGCGTTCCATCTCGCTCCATCTTGAATCGCCTACTTTATATAATTACTCGCGCGTCTGCTTTTTCGTCGGCGCGGATATAACGAACAGCGAACGCCAACGAGGAATCACAATTATCTCAGTTTCGTCCGACCTAACGGTCTAGATTTCACGCGTTTCCGTTCTTCGTCATTTTGATCCTCGGCCTTTTCTCTTTTGTTTATGTATACATCACGCATTCTCGCGTTGATGTTTATAACATATCTTCGCGTTGATTCTAATCCGACAAATATACCGTAATGCAACGCCTTTATGTCGAATATTTTTGCACAAAGCAGTGCAGTTTTGTTATGTATACCAGACGTGAGCTTAATTGATGGTGACAGTCCCTTAATGTGACATGAGAAAAGCTCTTTTGTTCTTTGACTTTAGTTTCCACCTTTGTATAACTGATTACTTAATAGAAACACTTTAGTCGTCATCAAGTTGAGAAATGCAGGCTTTTGTAATCATTTTGAGAATAAAACAAACTGTTTTTTTGAAATCATTTAAGTCATTTAAATGAACTCATGTTTAAATAATGTATTTGAATGATTGTAAATAATATTTTTCTCTGAATTGCGTTAGTAATGAATCATTTGATTTAATTTTGACGAACAAATTAATTCATTTTCTTTCTTTCTTATTGTCTTCGAGACTAATTTTCATTATGATTTTTCTCATCTTCGGATTAACAGTACACGTGATTTTTCGCAGTGTAAATTGTAATCATAAAATCTCGCGAGAGGTGACAACTAACAAGCTTCGATAGTGCAAAAAGCGAATTCATTAAATCTGATATTAATCTACATGAAACTTCACGAAGCCGCGCAGATAGGAAATCTTATAAAGGTAATTATTGTGTAACGTTCGACTTGCAGCGGTGGAGTATATCTGTACGCGAGCGCTAGTTTCCTCTTATTTGCTCGCGTTTCAAACGCTTTCTCTTTCTTTCTTGTTAAAGTCTTATTACTGATTCAGCATACGGCCGGCTTTGATTCGAAAGATGAAGACAGAACAAAGAACGATGCACGAATCGATTTCTTTTCTCGCGATCCTCGGGACCTTATTTCTAACAGGATAAACGAACTTGTCAGATCAGCTGAGATTAATGTTATCTTCGTATTCCATCGTCTTCTCATAGGCACGAGTATGTTTTAAATATAAAATAAAAAACATTGCTTCACAAGGTATATGAGTAATGAGGATAATATGAGAGATGTGTAATTATTCTTTGAAATATGCAAATTTTGTTGGCATTTATTTATTATGAGATTTTGAAAAATGTCATAAAAAATCGCGTGCTTTAATTAATAATGTTTCATGTTATGCCATGATATTGTGATTACAATAAAAAAACATTTTCATAAAGTTACGAAATTGAAAAAGGTAAAGGAAGAAAATGAAATTGGAATAATTTTATTGAAGTTTCTAATAAAATCGCTGTGTAACAATAAGAAGGATAAACAGCGTATTTGAATTTCGTTAATCTGAAATATAAATTATTCTTCTTAAGCATTGCATAATTGACTATTGTAGTGTAATTATGAAATTTGGCAATATTAAACCGTATATTGAGTACAGTGTTATATCTTGAAAAGCGTTGTTTGATATTCATATTTCAATATTTACTGAATAAACAAAATTAAATTACCCTAAATACAATGAAAATTGTTAGGTTTCATTTTGAACAGCTGTTCGCTGAATTTCTTGAAGGAAAGAAGGAATGGAAAAAAAACTGCACGACGAGCAATTAGATACAGTTAACACATGTTTACTTGACTTCAGCAGGCGAGTATTTGTTAATCTCACTATTCTAAGCCACAACTATCTGATTAGCGCAACTGTTCTGTGAGCCTGGCTTTGGGAACAATTATCCAGGAAACGTGCAGGTGTTCTGAGAAACAAGAGATAGAAACGAAAGTTATGCAGATACGTGCATTAATAATTAATGAATTTATATTTATATAGTTCACTAATTGTATTCAAATTAATTAGAATCAATTCGCACCTTGGCGTTGAATCTTAATTCTAACGTCCGTTGGATTCAATTGAATTAAAAGCCATTTCAACACTTTAATATCAAATAGTTGGTTTTCCGAAATCAGAGAAAAAAAGAACAATCTACTAATATTTATGAACTTTATCTTTCGACTGTGTATTTTTATTAAGATAACGTGTGTCATCTGTTTGAATTACCGTTTACTTTTCAATGTACTGTTTTGATAAGTTTTACCGTTGATATGATTTTAGATTGTGAGAATTAAAAGATTTAATTAATATTAAATATAACGTATTACTTGAACTTAATTTTTAAGTTAATTAAATTATGAAAAACGGTAAAAATTGTGAACGAATAATCGAACTTTTAAAACTATCATAAATTTAACACGCATTGAAAGTTTTATATATAATTTAATATGAATTATATCTATTCTAAAATTGCTTTTTATGTCTACTAAAATAATTGTACTTTATTAACTAATTTACTTTGTTGACTATTATTACGATTTCTGACATTGATATTAAGCATTAAGCAATTTTTCAAATTAAAAATTACCGCAATAAATGAAATTCCACAGCAAATTATTCTGGCTAATAAAACACACTTAAAAGATACAAGACAACTGGTACTCAAACTGGTTTATAAAACGTAATACCTGATAAAGTATGTTACTCAAATCACGTATATTAAAAAGTGTGTATGACTCATTTGCATGCAATCGTTTTCTGCGTCAAACAGTCGATTGAATATTATCAGTACTTTTTTTTATACAAGGAAAATGTATTTCCAACCAAATCAAACAAAAAACAAGAAGAATTGCAGGTATTCAAGTACTTTAAGTAGAGCACAGTCATAATCCAAATTTACACAATGATATCAAGGTAATTTTAATTTTAATCTGCTGACGTTTTACAGTTTTTTTTCCTTCAATGCAATATTTTTGAAAAACAATGATTTTACGGAAAAGTTGTTATTACTACGTAAGTGTGCCGACAACTTTCACTAAGTCTGAAAATTTGCAAATTCGTTTCCTAATTTCATTTACCAGTGACGTTAATATAATAATTTGAAAAAATCATAGCGTAAACTTTTGTTACAGTCACTTCTGACATAACTCAAATATAAAATAAACATAAACATTTAATTTATTATTTGAGTTCGTCGAGTTTCTTTGTTTCCTGTTAGTTACATAATAATTAACAAATTATCTCTTTTCTGAGTGCGTATATGTGTGGCTGACTTTTGTTTCCAACCAGCTCATCCTATTACTACCATTCTAATTGCACATTATTTGTTATCTTCTAATTTATATTTTTCGTTATATACGGAACTGCTTCCTACTTTTACGTAACATTTTCTTCAATACATATGATTTGGGGTAATGTTTCAACCGAATCAAAACTTTGCGTGTTCTTTGAGATATACTAACCTCTCTTTTTTGGACTACATTGAATATAAGTTTGATGATTCCAAGTCAATCAGATGCAAGTTATTACTGTAATTAACGTGAGTCGAATATGATTCATCCAAGCATGTCATCATTATGATTCACTTTTGTATTTTCTACATTTTTGAAATACTGCAAAGTAGAAGAATTGTTTTTCATTATCATTCCGTACACGGAAAATAAAATACATTAAAAATTACTATACTGTACAGCAGCGCTGTCATAGAAGTATTTTGTTTACATTATTACAAATATGTTTACTTTCAAAATACTAGAATTATAGAAAAATTTGTCATACAGTATAGTAAAAATTGCTATTTGTATCACAAATTTTTCTATAATTCTAGTATTTTGAAAGTAA
>JABFPJ010000260.1:0-50267 GCA_022817425.1 Gryon sp. ZL-2020 | reverse complement strand
AAAAAAAAAAAAAAAAAAAAAAAAAAAAAAAAAAGAATTCAAACCACACTGAGGCATAAAACTGTTTAAATTTTAATCAAAATCAGTCAAAATATTACTATGTTTCGAAGTAAAAAAGTCGATTTTCATGTTTCTGAAGACTAAATTGTATTATGTTTTTATGTGAAAATTATATTTAAATAAAATAAAAGTCATGATTTGTAAAATTATATTTTATATATACTAATCCTGTTTAGGCCATAATATGGCCCTGATAGGACTTTAATATGGCCTTAATTGGGTCTTAATATGACCCTGTCTGCACCTTAACATGGCCATGGTTGGGGCCTTAATATAACCTTAGTGGGATCTCAATATGGCCCTGGTTGGGCCTAAATGTGGCCCTGGGTAGGCCTTAATATGATCTAGTTTGGGCCTTAATATGGTCCTGGTTGGACCTTAATATGGCCTTAGTTAGGTCTTAATATGGTCCTGGTTAGGCCTTAATATTGCCTTGTTTGAACCTTAACATGGCCATGGCTGGGCCTTGATATGACCTTGGTTGGATTCCAACATGGCCCTGGTTGAGCCTTAACGTGGTCTTGAGACAGATATAACGCAACATTATATATATATGACTTACGTTCAAGATGGTCTTTATATACTAATCACAGTGATAAAGTGTGCTTGTGAGAAACTTTTGCTCATTTCATAAATCTTCTTTCGATTACGTAAAATATCATATTTTCATATACATACAAATACTATCATATTTATACTATTTCTTAATATTAAATGTTTATATATATATATAATATATATAATATAAAACCATATATTGGCAGCATCACTTTACAAAATTATTCCATATATGGTTAATATATAATCACTATATGATCGATATATGATGAATACATGATCCATATATAATCGATATATGATCGATATAAAATTTCTTAAACAATATATCTTTTAAATATATGATCTTTAATATATCATCCTTTTTATTAAGGATATGAATATATTAAGGATATATTACGATTATATCATGAATATATTAACAATATATTTACAATTCATTTCTTAATATTAAATTCGCCCATTGCACTGTTCAAAATAATGACCATCCTTTGTCTCACTTTATCAAAGAAATCGTATCACCGGTAGTATCCCGTTTCCAAGTGCGCAATGAAAAATCGGTTAGCATAATTCATCGCAGCAATTGGTCGGACGAACCAAAAAAAGTGTTCAATTTGCCTGCGTTATGGATAGACGATGCTTTATTACGCGTGTTTTCTTCGCAATAACAACGCACGATTTCCACATGATACCGCTATTAGAAAGAGATGGCAAATTACACAATTTATCAAAATTAGCGGTCAGACGTTCAGCGCTCTCGATTGGCTAAGAAGCGATCCTTTTGGCGATCGTCAGTACGACAAGCCGCTCTATCACCTGCGATCTACTTTCAATTCATTAGCCTCCCACAAGCGAAATCTAACCATTTGCCCTTTAATCTCTCCATTCCCATAAACTGCCGTCCACTTCCTTAAAAGAGTCGTAACTAATGTATCAGTGAGTGGCCGATCTCGCCTCTGCCTTCTCTCTCTTCTGTCCCTTTTTTTTCCTTCCTTCTCTCTCTCTTTTATTTTTCTTTTCGGCATTTTTCATTGACATCCCCCGATCGCGAACTTTCGCGGAAGAGTAATCTCGGTCGGTTTGTCTCGCGTGATATTACGGCACGCAATGTGGCCCCCGCACGGAGTGCATTAAAGTAAATTATCGATGTGTCGCGATCATTGGTCGCACCAAAGACAGAGACAGAGCGAGGCAGATAAGTGGCTTCCTTCGTTACCTGCGCGCGTTTGGCGCTACTACCAAGTCTCGCCGATATATCTATATGGCTCTATCGTCGATCGGGTCAGGGGTCACGTAACCCCGTAACGGAGTGGAGAAGACGTGAATTGAACCCCGGCGATGTGCGCCGTGTGGTGCTACCAGGTGATCGACCACGCCTCATCACTTTAGCTGCGCGCGCTACTTTGCAGCGCAGATACGAGCGTCCGATAAGTCACGAGTGAGAGAGAAAGATAGATAGATAGAGAGAGATAGAAAGAAGGAGAGAGAGAGAGAGAGAAAAGCCAACTGATGGGTTGTGTTGGTGCGCGGGGGTCACTCAAGGTCATGTCCGAACAAGCCCTGCGAGTACGAGGAAACAGTCGCGAGATACCGTGTGGACTCGTTTTCGCGGCAGTGTCAGTCACCAGAGGGGGGATGCTGTGGGTCTAATTTACGAGGGATTGCACCGGGGGAGAGTCTTTCAGGGGTACAGTTTATGGGAACTGACGCAACGACTGATGCCCATAGAATGGTGCTAAAGGTGTACCAGAAAGGAGATAGTATTGATGGTGATTTAATGGAAAGGATGATTGTTGAGTCGGAGGAGATTGTTGAATGTGGTAATAAATTGTTAGGGCAGGCCTGGATTATTTTAAGGGTCTGATAAGGCAATCCGGGGTTTGATGATATTTAGTGGGAGAATTAGTGGGGATTATATGGGGTTAATAAAGGTATGCTTTTGATCGAAGAGAATGTAGATGGCCTTTAGAGAGCCTTTATTGGATTTTTATAGGGGATGCTTTAGTAATTTTAAATATACCCTAGTCGAAATTGAAATCGGGTTAAATTGTGGGCCCAACTTGGAAACCATACTGCCCTAGCAGGCCCTGATGTGTTTTCCAGGTGTGACGTTGCATATGGATGTAACGCCGGGCATTCATATGGCCCCGATCAGGTAAACTCATAAAAATGACGTCAAATTAGGAAACCATGTTGGGCCCTGATCGGGATCCGATGTGGTTTCCTTATAATGAATGAAAAAAAAATTTAGATGTAGGATTTGAACTCGTGTTCTTCAAGTTTGTAAGTATATGACTTAACCACTGGACTACCGAAGCTCTTAGAAATGATAACTAAGTATCGCTACTTACCTATAACTTTGATTGTGTATGGTCAAGATGTGGCTATGGCATGGTTACCAGATTAGGGCCCGATAAGACCACCCATATGTTAACCATGACGTGGTAACCAGTTTTGGTCCAGATCAGGCCCAGGTCGGAAATCCCATTATACGGAATTCCCGACTGGGGCCATATAAACACCCGGCGTTACATCCATGGTCATAGCCCGATTTGAAAGTCAGGATGCCCTACCTGGGCCATCCTTGGCCCTTACAGGGCCGCCATTATTCAAAAAAAATAAATAATGTCTCACGAAATGCTATTTTGGCCCCAATCGGGCCCAAATCAGCCCACCATTAATATGGTATTAACCAGGCAAACCACATCAGGGCCACATCTGAAACATGGCATGCCCGATTCCATTTCTACTAGGGATATATCAAAATATATGTCAAAATATATAACTTTTTGCCGAAAACATATTTACACCTATTCACTTATGTTTTTGTAGATATTTTCAAAAATATTTTCTTTCATTAGAGAATACACAAGAATGGACATATTTTTTTCAAATTTAAATTTCCATTAATTTGTATATTCAGTGTATATTTAATTATTATGATATATAATTATTTTATTCAGTTTTCTGTCACTTAGATATTAATATGTATTGAACAATAAAACAAACCTTAAAGTCACACATAAATATACTTGTTTTTAAATGTATATAGTACAAGAAATTTACATGTTTCTTTACTTTTTTATTGTATGTTCTATTGTGTTTTATCCTCTCATAAATAATAGACATAAATAATAATAATTTGTGACTATAAATTACAATAATGTAGTTATGTTAAATTATGATAAATGGGTCACAAAACTCGTGTCACATAGCTCATTATTTTTTGCTATATAGTTAGAGTTATCCAATTGCAAATATAATTTTATGAGATTACTAATTTATTTTCAATTACATTATAATAGATTAAAATTTATTCTAGCGATTTTAAACAATTAAATACACAAAATAATATAACATTAATTCGAAAACAAATAAATTATAGTTGGTTTAATTGGTTTTAATTAATTAATTTCATATACATACTTTGGGGAATTACTGTTTTATATTTAAATTCAATTTTGTTAAAATACAGTAATTGTAACATATAATTTCATTCAACAATTCCAAAATCGTTGGCTATAACAAAACTAAAATTCAACGATCCGTATGTATAATATAATTTACGCTTTACTCTCTGATCGACTAAACATTATTTGCTTGAGTAATGGTTAATTGTTAATAAATAATATTTTTTGTATAATATTTCAGTTTATTGTTAATATTAATGATTTGTTTTTTGTTTAATCTAAATCCTCGTTCGAAGTTAATATTAATTTATAATTAATAAGGTTTTTTATTATTAGGAACCGTATTAATATTAGTTAAATAATGTGAAAAAATATAACAATATCGGAAAAAAATGTTTGAGTAGTATTTTAAGAGGACTATCCATAGGAAAAAGCTATATTCGCCTATTTAAAAAAAAATCGAGATTATTTTCCAATCCAATCGCCCTGATTTTTTAGTGATTTGTTGAATTTAGGCGCCTAAATAAATAATCTGTATCGACAACTAAAAAACTGCATTGATTATAAATTATTTACGAGAGATTGTTAAAAAGACTCCGATTTTTAAAAACGCTTATGAGCCCATAAATTACTATGAATGTAATTAATTTTGGCGTCGTTTTGTTCGTCATAGAGAGGACTATTAAAATTACGAACGGATATTTTATATCTCTTAACAAACAAAAGTTAACAAACAATAATATATAAAACCAAGAAAAGACCAAGAAAACGTTTTTATAATTTCTAAAGATAATTAAATTCTGAACAATTTAAACATAAAATGAAGTAAATTGGATGTAAATTGCGGCACCGCAACATATTTGCATTTGAAAAATCGAATAATATTGAAAGTTGAAAACCAATACAGCAAACCCGCCGTAAAAGCATTTTATTCATCTTGACAACGATGAGAATTATTATCAACTTCATACATTTTTAAAGCATATTTTTTAACAAGAAAACACCACATTCGAACACGTTTCATTTTTTTCGTTTCTTAACATTGCATGGAGAGTACCCTTAAAATTCTTATATAAGAACGTGCAAAAATTTGAAAAAATAGAATGAACGAAAGTCTTATAATATATATTAAATTTGTTAATTTCATTATGAAAATATATGAACTTGATAGTTCAAAATTCCTTATATGAGACGATAATCATAAGTCGCGTGTAATTGCTAACGAAATTGCATTGCTGAATTCTCAAATTTCATCTGCGTTAGTTTGATGTGTGTCAGATTGGAATTTTATGCGCGGCAATACTCTTGATACAGTATCGATGTGTACTCTAGGGATAATATATGTATCTTGGATGTATGCTGACTTACGTTACTTGTGTATGATATGACATGTCTTAGCATACAAAATTCATAACAAGAACATAACTTGCTGTTTTCTTCTAGGAGTTATACATACTTAAAATCGACTAGAGACCTTAAAGTAGAAAAGAATGATAACTTCTACTTTTATAACATCTTTCGAGTACAATTGTAATATTACAGAAACACTGATTCTTCATTTACCTAATGGGAGAAACATGTACTCTCTAAGAAATAAAAAAAGAGAAAAAAAAGAACGATTTGAAGATAATTTCCATATTATTTAGAGTGTATGATGTGAAATATATTTTTTAATAAGTATGATTTAGTCATAAACATTTAAGATGATGATATGAGTATATATAAATATAAATAAAATATGGTCCTTCATTGAAGATCAATCACAATAACCTATTTTCAGTCCTAAATCAAATCAGTTTGTCTCAATTGATTCCCATTAAAGTCCTAGTTTAATTGTTGTTAAAGTATAATCATAACTCAAAATGTCGGATAAGCCGCGGGAGATAAAGAAATAAGTCCGGAAAATGCCAAAAGTGCGAAGTGCAAATGAAATACAACAATATTTACAATTTATGTTCGAAACTTTCTCAGTGATAACTTTCAACAGTTTTCTGAATGATTCCAATGGTGAAATAGTAAATATCATTCAAGAAATATGAATATTGTTAAAGTTCGAATAAAGAAAAAAACTGTTTTTATAACACATATAAGTATCGGTATATTTATAACAAATATAAGTATAGCTATTTTTTATAACAAATATAAGTATCGGTTCACGCGAGACAAATAAGTCTATTTGCATTGATTGTTTTGTCTATTTATTTCCGCAGTGCGCTCGTTTGAATAGAACATTTACACCCAAAATAACAGGCTTCGTTAGTTAGAGCTGCACAAAAGAGTAACTGGAACTCCAATCCCTTCCAATTAACCAATAATAGTAGCTCGCGAAGTTACGTAATATCATTCGCCTACACTTTGCGAATATGCTCGTGTATAACTGAATGCAGGTTGTATACATGAACACATAAGTAGTATATACTTAACGCGATTCACGTTTCACGATCCCCGGTGCGTTGTCCTCTACCAGGGACGACTTTAAACAAGAATCATGTTTTTTTCACTTCTTTTTCCCATTTATTCGTGCATCACAAATTAAGTCAACAAAACGCAACGCTTAATTAACCCTTCACTTGTTGCTTCGAAAGGAAACTTTTGGTTTTTTCTTCTTCGTCTTCTTCTTCTTCTTTAAGAGTTACAACTGTTTCAGATAATTAACATTTGACGGTTTGCGTCGATAATAGCAACTTAGAAAATAAAATTAACTTTACAAGCAAGTCAATTCATCAAAATTAATTTTTATTTTCTGATTTTCTTGAAACTTTTTAATTGAAATTAATGAGTTTGGTATGTATATGTTACGTTTTTAATTATTTATAATATATTTTGTATCAAACGTAACTCAATATAATATGTGTGTAAAAAATATCTAAAGAAGACATATTAGAAAGAGCGTGTAATTCATTTTCTTTGTGACATAAAAATATATGTTTTCTTGTTTTAAATATACTTCAATAATATGAACATGAAAGAGTGTTTTAATTTGTTGCTAACAGATAAACAAAATCATAAATTTTACTTTTTTTTGGTTTCACTCTAACGATTGTGCAAAGTCTTATTAAACATATATCGCTAGAAGTGGCAATTACGTCATTTTGTCCTTGTCACTTAGAGATCTCGCAAATCACGCATTAAACCAATTCATCATATAGTTTTGAATGACTTTTTTTTCTCCGACACGTTAATACGAGCGAGGGCAAGGATGAATTAAAGGAGAACTATCGTAATATAGTAGCATTCAAATATCACGTGAACTTGTAAGAGGTGCATTCGTGCAAATATCTCACTCAACGAAGGAGATTTTGATTTTGACAACCGGCGATTCATCTTAATGTTTTGCTTAAAAGGTTTTGCAATCATGGATAAAGAAATCAAAATTTTTTATATTTTTAAATAAAAAGCAGTGAAAGAAAGTCCTAATTAATGGATTTTAATTGTTTTACATAAAATATTTAATATTACTGATTTATGGGTTTTGGAATTATTAAAGTGTAATATAGTTGCCTTAATATTAATAAAGTTTTATCGATTAGTAGAATCGATTCGATCCTTCTAAAAAAAGTTTTTAATAAAGAACTAATAAAAGTTCTAATAAAGAACATGTTTTTTAACTAACTGTTGCAGTATGTAGTACGATAATTTTCATATATCATTTATGTAACGGAGTTATAGTTTTCATTATTTATTCGTGTTAATGTAATGAATGTTTGCATCGTATGGGTATTATGTCTTCAGAAAATAATTTATTGATACTTATAGAATTTTTGATGACATTTACACACTTTCTGAGTTTATATTAATAAATGAGAATATAATATCATTGAATTATAAAAGTAGATATAAGGGAGAGGCTTGAATGGTGAAAGGTTTGCGAGAACAGTAGGGCAAGAGGTATATTTTTAAATCTTGATAAGATATAAACTTTTAGACAACATTTTTATAACCAACTTCTACTTATTTTTTACATTCATTTTGTTGTTAATCAAGTTAATATTCATTTTCTATCTTTGCAAATCTTTACTAACATTTACAATTGAAAATATGTTTTTTTGTATGTCAATCACGTACAATGTACTGAACCAATTTTAACCAAATTTTGAGAGCGTATAATCATCCCCCCTCCCGAAAGATGTAATAAGGGGTGGTTCATAGGAGGGGGAGAGGGGGTAATAGGGAGCCCATTTCGGTACTTTGGGTGAAGCCAGTGATTTAGCTAGTAGTCAAGGCGGTCAAAAAGAAGGGATCATAGGGTTTTCGATCGGGCGAAGTCAGCGATTCAGCTAGCATGAAAATAAGTAATAAAATATGTTTTGCTTAATAATGCTTAAAAATAATGAAAACAAAAATAGTTTGTATATATTTATTATTTTTCTATAATGATTCGATGTTATTTTGAGCATTACGTTGAAAGTTATTTTTACCTTTATTGAACCTTGAATACTAATATTTCTTTTAAACTTGACCTAGGTCTTTACCAATCAATCAAAAGATGAACTTAAACATTACACTTTCATATTAAACTAAACTGTGAAATAAGTTCTATTTTTATGTCAACGAGTAAATGAACACTTCGTCATTATCAATCGATACTGTTTATCTTCAGTAATAGGAGAAGTAATTATCTGTTAGGTCGAATCTATACGTGCAGTATTAATTTACTAATACAATTAATCTATTAAAAGACTTAATTTTATGATTGATATTATGATTTATGATTTTGATACATTAAATTGATCTAAATGTTAAACTCAACTTTTGATTTAGTGATAAAGTAAATTTAATTTCAAGATAATATTTTCATGTCAAATTATAATCATTAGAATATATTTGTTTTTAATAATAATCAGTAGTATCTCGTAAAAGTCAATGTGTATTTCCGACCGTAATCTAAACTATCACCGGAAATAAACCTTATGAAAAAATTTAAAATGTATGAAAGAAAATAAAGAAGTTTTACTAAACGTTTGGATTAGAACCACACACCTTTCCGACCCGAGAGGCATATGCAGCCAATGTGTTTTGGATTGCATCTAAAATTAGTTACGATAAGCATGCCAGATAGGATGCAGAAGTTTAGGTCAGCGGCACATTGCAAATGCTCGCAGCACGTTGGTTATAACTGTACGTGCAACTGCAATTGCATTTGTGGCGCTTGCGGCATTACTCGAGGAATCATTTCCAAGAAAATTTCGATTATCCAATGCATTTAAACTTACAACAATTTCAAACAAAACATTGAACTCGATCATTATATTGTTTCTTTTCATTTTTCAAAATTCAATGTTGACATTTGTTTCTTTTGTTTGATTGCAGATTCATTTCCGGAGATAGCAATGTTAAACTCTAATGAACTATTCTATAAATGACTTCAACTAGTGAGAAACAATGATCTCTATTGAACAAGATTATTAGGAGCAAGTGAACTCTACTAGATAACCAGTACAGTTTGCTAAATATCCTAAAAAGTTTGAGTGAAACGAAAAATCGGACAGAAGATAAGTTCTAAGAAGCAGCGTGATGTTACTTGTAAATAATTATTAAAAATATCGACATAAGAGGCAACGCAAGAACATGTTCAAAGATTCAACTAGCACGTCAAGGAGTCGGACTTCAACAGAAGGAGACGAAGTTGAACTGGTTAGTCGATTTTTAGCGCCACTTTGTGCAAGAGATGAAACCGCGAGAAACATTGCTCTGGCAGCGGCCAGAAATACGGTTGAGGGATGGTTGGGTGGGGTTGGAAGTCCTAATCAAATCGAAAACGAGATTGATGAGTCCAGCAGAACATCAACATTTAAAGGACAAGATAGAAGGTAGTATATAATTTAAACTCGCCATATCACTCTTTTCATCATCTCTGAAAATATTTATTTAGAAATACAATCGTGATATATAATTTTGTATTACTATACTTTTCAGATGCATAACCATCGATCAAACATCCCTTGAATTTGACACGTCCTCTTCAAGTACAAAAAATTGTTCATCATTCGAGAGCTTTTATCCGCAATACAGCTCGGAAACGCCAAGTTTTTCCAAGGATTCCGGTTTAGAGACTCCGGAAAGACAGTCTTCTGAGTCTTTTGATTGCATTGATGGTCGAGTAGGAGGACCTGAGGAAAATAGTATTGAAATGGGTTACTCAACTTCCTCGGATGATATAGCTGAATACAAGGTCGAACGAAGTCGAGCCATCCGGTTGCAAGATACTGAGCTTCGTTTCAGTTCGAGCAGTGACAGTGAACGACGATTTTTTTCGTCAAATGAACGATTGAATGACGGTTATTCCGACGATAAGCCGCGAAATACAAGTTTTAAGATTAAGGGAAAAGTTAAAGGAAGTCGACAGAAGCAGTTTGATGATGACAATGAATTGGACGCAGATAGAATTTATGGCAAGAGTCCGAAATTTGACGATAACTTTGAATTTTTAGCTAACCGAAGACGAAATGATGACGACATTGCGTTTGAGGAAGAAAAAACGACAGATGGCGTCGTGTTTAATACGTTGGAAGGATTTAATGACGGTACTGGCAGTAAAGAGATCCAGGATTTGCCCAGCGAGGCAGCTGCTGAAGACAAAGATAGAAAAGGGATGATGCCGCAAGGCATCAACGAAGCTAAGGACTATTTGCGTAATAACGAAGAGAGAAAGTGCAGTGCTGGTCAAATAAAACGTCCGCTTTCGCAAGACGATAATGTTTCCTTAAAAAACGGTAGAGCTTTAGAAAGTCCAGAGGTTACCCCAGGCGACGTTGGCAGAATGTTGAATTTAGGCAATGCACTGGACGGACCGCGACTTGCACAGCCTAATAAGTATCTCAGTCTGGTTAGTCTCCACTTGCCAGTCATTCTTAGGCTCTCGGTTAATTGCCCTTTTCAAAATGTCAGAATCAAGTGTGCAGAAATTTTGAAGATGGTTAAGGTAAGATTAGTTCATTCTATTCTCTTTTATTCGTTAAATCGTTAAGTTGATAAATCGTTCCTTTATTTACAGTAACGAAATAATTAATATATACAATTTAAATATATTTTTTGGTTTGTTTGTTTGCATGTTAATCACGTAAAAAATTTTTAATGGAATATAGTTTTAGGCCTCAGAAGTTTCGTAGGTTTTATATGCCGTAAATAGATTTTTGGGAAAAACTTTTTTTGTTAGAACAAATCCTCCCCTCCTCATAATCATAGGGATGTTATATCTTAGGAGTTTATATCATAAAGTATCATATATCATAGAGTATCATAGGAGTTTCATGCGGATGTCATACGTATGTTACCCAAATGTCATACGGATGTCATACGGAAGTAACTCTGGTTTTGCTTGTGCGAAGCCGGCTATTAAATATATAATTAGAGGGTAATTGGAGCGGAGTTATGACCGAATCATGAAGGAATCATAAAGGTAGGGGATTATAAAGGACAGTCATATAAGATGTCATTAGACGGGGAAGGTCATAGAAAAAAATTGTTATTCTAAAATTTTTAGAATATTCTAAAAATTTTAGAATAACAATTTTAAGCTTATAAGCTTAAAATATGTATCCCATGAAACTCAGCATCGGTGACAGTACATGCCGAAAAAACTTTGCGTCATGACGTAACAAACAAACAAACATAGATTAAAGTTTTTGTATTAGTAGGAATGATACAATAGGGGAAAAGAATTAAAATAAAACGTTTGAACACAGTACTATTATAAATGAAAACATTTTAGTTGTGTAAACATTTTATGTTAATTTGACTGAAGCATAATTAAATGTTATTAATGATTGTGTATCAATGATTAAAAGTGGGAGGTTTTTAATTACAGACAATAAATTACTCAAATATTTTTATTATATTTATATAAATATAATTAACTTGAATTGAAGTTACTTTATTGAGCATTAAAGAAAATTACAATCGTAATCTAAAACATTGATAAAGAAAAATGTGTTACAAATTAAATATTCAACATTAAACATGAATTTTTAAAAAGATATTATTTATAAGAGTTTAAATGCCATAAATGTTTTAAATTAGAACTGTATGTCAAGAATAATACATATTCTTCAAAAGTTTAAAAAATAAAGTTCTGTTAATATCAGAAAAGTTAGTTTTAGATGACAGTCACAACATTTCTTATTTGCTTCTTTTAGTATCGAGAAAACTTTTCGCTTTTGCATCACATAGCAATTTCTAACATTATTTCTTATTTGTACAATTACGTAGATTAATTGAAGAGTTTAATGTAGAAATTAATTCGACCGTTTTAACTTAACATTTTTATAAATCAAAGTGAATGAGTGACGAAGGTTAAAATCGCAGAATAGCATGTTTCTCATTACTTTTAATTTCATTATGGGTATTAACTCGTTCGTCCAACTGTATATAGCTGAAAAAATAAATTTTAAAAATATATAAATTTTTTTAATTTATTTTTTTTTATAAATTAAAATGTTTGTATTTATATAATTTAAAATTCATTAATTTAAATAAAATTTATATTTTATATTCTTATATAAAACTATTTACATATTACTTATAACAAATTATTCAGAAACTTGACAATTAAAATATTTTTTAAATAATTTTGAACAAAGAATTATAATAAATAATGGAGGATACGATTTGCAAGTAGAGAACTATAAAAGTCATACAAAAGGCAAGGGATAAAAAACAAGTTTAATTTTCCATAATTGAACCATTGAAGAATATGGAATGAGATGTTTTTTCAAGAATTTAAAAATTCTGATGAAACGTTTAAATTAGTACACGTAAAAACAGGAAAGTCGTAAACGTTATGTAAAAATCAGTATCTGCAAAATACATCGAAATGCTGGATAAACAAGTATATTGTTGACTTTTAATAGCGTGGCGCATCTAAAGTGCACTCATTTACTGTATCGAGCAAAAAGCATCGGAATTTGGTTTGAAATCAATTATGAAACACTTGACATCATCTTCTGGATTGTGTGACTTAAGTTAACCATTCATACACAAAGATAAAAAAAAGATAAAAAATTAAGATTAACGAAACAAAATAAGCCTGAAGTAATCATAAATACGTTGAGGAAGGTAATGATTTTTTGTGCTTAAGTATGCGACGTCAGATATTTGATTAGATTAACATGCAAATATTCTTCGCTTGTACTTGCTGTTTTTGTAATGAATGCTATCATGATCATTTTTTATTTATTAATGATTGTCCTTGTATTATTTTTGTGATATTATAACAGTCTAAACACATTATATTCCAAATATTTATAAGGAATAATAATTTTTTTTGTAATTAATTCTGATTATACTTTTTCATTCGTTCTGTAATATGTATCTGTTATGATGGCATATACATTTTAGAAATAAATTCTGATATTCAATTATAAGTTAATGGAATCTTACATGAAATGTTTATAGGAAACATACGTGATTATTATAACGAAATCGGCATATTTATTGCAAACATAAGAAAAAGAAAAACTACAAAAAAAGCTTATATTTTATAGATTTTAATTATTTCAGTTTAATTATTTTGACAAAAATAATATAACATATAACGATATAACAAAAATCGCTTAATATATTAGTTGAAATGCCGTTTGATTGAACTAAAAAAATGAAAGTTAATAAATAAATGATTAAAAATAAAAGCTTCATACTATAATATTTGAAATTACAGTATATAAAATAAATATTGGTCTTTATTTATTACGCGTTTTGCAATCATATGTTGCAAATAAAAGTGGATATTAATTTAACTTTCAATTTGTTTTTAAGCATGATTTCATGTTGTTGTAAAGAAATATAAAAGTATATAGACAGACATAGAACAAAAACTAATCCACTTGTAACTGATCGTTATTCATCTCACGCAAATTTTCGTACCGATTTAGAATTTGTTCTGCGTGGCATATTAATTATTGAAATTGGCATACTGTTTTCTATAAACGAAAGAGGAACAATCGAGTTTTGTTGAAGTACGTTGCTTCTTTTTTGTATGATTTATTCCAATATACTATGAATTATTAATAGGAGTGTCTGACTAAGTATAGGTGCGCGTTGAAGATGCTTCAATAAGACCCAGTTAAAGTTGTCAGGGTGTAACGGGTAACTGAAAAGGAAAAGAAAAGCGGTCTAGATAAAACTTGCATCGACATTGTCAATAAATATCAAAGACACGCAACAGAGAAATCGAAAAGACTCGATCAACGCAGATCGGATAAATTATAGATTTTCTCTAGTCAGTTGTTTTGTTCGTTTAAGTGTCATTGTGCCGACTAAATCATGACAATATTCAATGATATATATTTGCAAGAACTTCAAGAAATGACTGACATGCGTTGAGTAAAATACCATCAAGAAGACTTATTTCAGAGAGAAAGAAATCATATGAGTGAAAATAAATTATAATTACTGTATTAGATACAAAAGTTTAATAATACATATATAAAGAAAGTAAAAGTAGACTATATTTTATCCTTAATCGTGGGAAATCGATTATATCTCATTAAGAAAAAATATTGTGGAAATGTTTTCTAAATTAAAAGTTCTTATAGACTTAAATTATTTCTTTTTTTAATTAAGTTGTTTTATTTAAAAGTTATTTTTAGACTCGGCGAATACTTGGTGAAGTAATAGAACGAAGAAGTATTACCTAATCCAATTCGTTAAATTTATTATAAAGCTAATAAACTACAGAAATTTAATTCTCGTGTATGTTTCTTGTACATGTATATGATATACAATTATTTTAACATTTAAATCTAAAAATGTTTTGTAGAGTGTAGTATAACTATTTGTGTACAATAACATTATGAATAACTTTAATAACTATTAAGCTTTTCTAATTCATTTTATATCCAAAAATGAAATGTTATAAATTAAATTAACAAATAATTTGTTAATTTAGATACATTTTTTAAATGTAAAACATTAAAAAAGCAAAAAAAAACTTTATAAAGATAGTATTTTAAGCATGCAATAAAGTGATTTATAAATTAATTAAATTAAATTAACGATGTGTATATCTATTTCTACTGATATTAGTAACTAAGTAATTGAAATAATCAATGATACAAGTTTTTAATTAATCACTACAAACAATTATTCAAGCTATCGTAGTTATTTCTCAAAATACTTTATTACCCAGAACAAAATTTAGCTAATCGATAAATTTACCTCGCTTTCTTCGGAAATTCAAGTTACATCATTTGCATTTATAGTTAATCAACGCGTGACTTTCTATTTTTAACGATTTTTACGAACTTAAAAGATAATTTACATTTTATATCTCTATTAAAAAATAGAATTTTATATTTAATTACAAATGAATGGCTATTATAAGACAATTACAATTTTTACGACACGTATATGATAAAATACAATGTATATACATCCTAATAAATCGTGAATGTAAATATATAAATATTTCCATATTTTATATAAATCAGTATATGAAAAATATATAAATAATAAAATATAATTTTTTATAAGTCTTCTTTTGGTGCCATTTGTTTAAATAATGAGTACAAACAAAAAGAAGAAAAAAAAGGTCGCCCAACGTGGGGCTCGAACCCACGACCCTGAGATTAAGAGTCTCATGCTCTACCGACTGAGCTAGCCGGGCCACTTGATCTATTATTTCTTTTAATTCTAGGACAGAGGACTACAAGTGCCGGAGCCGGTCTTCGACGGACCCAGTGCCTTCGTTCCAACGTCAGTGGTGAGTGATATTTTCAAGTATACAAAGTACCCTGAAACACGTTAAAAATAGCTGTTTGTACAAATTATTCATATAATCTCGTTTTCTTCAAAAAGAAGAAGAACGTCTTTTTTTCATCACTCGATGAAACAGATTCAAAATAAATGTTCAAGGAACGCCTTTGATTTGTAAAAGTGGAACGTTGCCCCGCGTCTGATTTGCGTGAAAATAATAATCTCGTCGCTCGAATGTAGAAATTACAGAAGAAGGTCGCTCAACTGACGCGATCATGTGGATTCGCATCGCTGATTTCTCCTTGTCCAGATAAACCTATTTTCCTGAGATGAATGTACTATATTTTTTCCCCCATATTATAAACCTTCACAGTTAAATGACTGGCAATCAATTTCCTTATAATACAAATGTTGGTTTCGGAAAATGAATATTTACAGAACTAATAATTCAATAGTGTATCGATTTATTGAAATTATTAATTAAGTTGAAAGTTGAAATTACTTTAATTTATAATATATTTAGAAATAGTTTTGAAAAACTTTTTGAGTAATAAGAACTTAGTAATAACATAAATATACTTCATAGACAATACTTCTTACAAGTCTATTATTATTCTATTATTATTAATTATATTCGGGATATATATATTAATTATACTCGGTTCCAAGAAATCAATAATACATTATTGTTTGAATAATAGGTAATAAAGCATCTCATGTTAATTTATTTGATACTTGTATTTTAAAGGGTTAAGTGAGTTATATCAGTTATTAATTCATTTCCGAAATTTTTTCTAAGGATAAACAGAATGATTAACTATTTGGGTCGATGAATCTTCAATCTTACGAACAACTGATGTTAAGGTCGCACTGTTTTGATTGTAGTCGGTAAGACAGTGAGTAACATCAAATGAAAAAAATGCATATATTGAAAAAATTATTTGTCAAATTATTCGCATGTTTTTTTTGTATTTTATTAAATAATCAAGTATAAGTATATATCATATATCAATTAATGATAAGAATGAAAGTGTTTTACGAGTATATAATGGGTGATGGTTAAGGTCAGAAATCTACTTTATCGATTCATAAAATTGCTCTGCCTTGCCTTAAAAATAAGTAATAAAAGCAAAGTAATAAAATATTTTATTAAAAAATATTTCTAATTATAATGTCTTTTCAAAAATCAAAACTTTAATTCGTAGAATATGCATTAATAGACACTAAAATATTAAAATATTTATAATTAATTTAGACGCAAAAACAATTTTTTAAAAGAATTATAATAAAATATAAATAATTCACAATAAAATTTCAATTGCTTAAGATATAATATTATAATAAATTAAATAGTTTAACTTGATTTGAAAGATTATAATATTTTTTATTTATTTGATAATATTTTTAGAAATTTTAATTTGCAATTTGGAAAACTGTTTTTAACAACGATCAATAATTTTACCTCCATCAATGTAGCGACATTCGATTTTTACTTGGAAGTTTGGAAATCTTACACAGATGGCGCCATAAATATTAAGATTTTGCAGGATCTCAGAGATAACTTGAAGTTATATGCCGTAATGAAATTATAGTTTAAAATAAAAAATAATTAAAAAGTAAAGAAATATATAAAAATGTTTTTAATTATAATAATTTAATAAATGTCATAAAAAATAAATAGTTATTCGTTAGAATTAAGATTGATAATTAAAATTTGGCAAACTTAAACTAACTTTAAATGTTAAACCATAAAAAAATCACCTATGATTAAGAAAAGTTATCCCATATTTTCGTACATTCGAACATATGTTAAATGAGATACTTTCAACTTATTTTCGTGTATCAAATAGGTGTTCTTAATCAGGTCGTTCAAACCGACTGCTTTTAATGTCCCATTCTAATTCTTATCAGAGTTTATTCAGACAAATGAAACAAATTATTTTGATAAAATGCCAATTTTCAAAATAATTTAACAAAAATCTCGTCTTTTATGTGCAACGAGAAGCATTCTATAACGTATTTCTATTTGCATTTCTCTTGGTGAATCTGGGATAATCTGAACGTTATTACAAGCAAATGGGATCGTTCTAAATAGAATGTCTTGCATCACTTCGATTAGAATAATCATTATAATGTAGACGAAGTAGATGCAATATCTTTCTCCTTCTTCCGCTTCATCCGACTAAATTGAAATCAAACTGTTGCAAATAATTAATCGAACCCACGAAGCTCAGGTGTTTGGTATAAGTCCTAAAATGATAGCATAGTAATTGAGCTTGCAAGCGAACGGGAAAACGAAAGACCGCCGATAGAGGTATGGCAAAACGAATTCTCGTGCACAATGTATTCGATTTTACGATTCTGGGAACTCGATAAGCTTAATTGAAGTCCACTTTGCCATTACCTACATCAAAGTAAGTTTCTGCCGTTCCTCTCTCTATCCTCTGACGATTTGAGTATCAATCAGTTGGGTCCATGTCATTTTGCTAGTAGTTTCATTAACTTGATTGTTCCCGTTTCATTAAACCCATTCAAATATTGTCGGAAACGTATTGTGTTGTCTGCTCTTGTTTTAATTAATTTGATTTCAAGTTGATCCCCATCGATTGATGAAAAAGCTGCGAGCTTTTTTTTCAAAGCGATTTATTTAATCTGAACAGTTTGAATATCATGTTAAATATAAGTCTCTCTTTACTTACATATGAGTTATTTAATTAAATATGTCGAAATACAAATTAATATATATGATTATTGTTTTATCAAAATGCACTGATTAAAGGTAGAAACTGAATGTTCAGTTAATATGATATGCCATGAATGTAGAAATCGCAATTGGAATTTTGGTAGCTAATTAAAGAGTAGGTCGATTTCATCTTCTTTATTTTGTTAAAGTATTTTATGTGAATTAAAATTTAGTTAAAAATCGTGGAAATATATTACTAGTAAACATTCTATCTGAAATGCCAAAAATTAGTAGTTTGTATAAATACTTTTGTTATTTTTACTTTGAAAGGACACTACTTTAAGTGGACGATTGAAAAAGAGTTATTTGATTTTCAAGTGTATTTTTAGATTATTCGAAATTATATTAATAATATTGCAAATAACTTAATACTTTTTAAATATTAAAAGATAGTCGTATCATAAAAATTTTTTAAATTTGACATTTGGTTTAGAACCTCGATTCATTCTTTTATTAAATATATTTGTTTCATCGACTATTTAATTTCTGGAAATAGTTTTAATTCTGGACGTTTTAATTTTTGTATTAATTATATTTATCTGATATGGTTCAATT
Organism: Gryon sp. ZL-2020; assembly: GCA_022817425.1. Taxonomy (NCBI): domain Eukaryota; kingdom Metazoa; phylum Arthropoda; class Insecta; order Hymenoptera; family Scelionidae; genus Gryon; species Gryon sp. ZL-2020. The sequence goes on along the minus strand of JABFPJ010000260.1, from coordinate 31,250 downwards.
ATTTGGGGTCAATACGACAAAATTAACAGTTAATGAATTTCAAAGTAAAAATGAATAATCTATTACTTTGATTATTTAGTGATAGTATAATCTTACTATTTTTATCGTCATTTTTCAACGGTAAAACTACATCAATTTGTTAGAAAAAAGTTAACGATCTTAAACAATTTAAACATTTTTAACTCTTTATGGACTTTCTGTTATTTTCGTATTACTCGAATATTCATACTCTGAACACATATTTGTTTTCGAAAAGGGAGGAGAAAATTAGAAAAGAAAAAAAAATGTCTATATCAACGTCCGGAAGTGAAAAATTAGTGCAAAAATTGCTTTTATTTACCTCTACGTTTGAGTCTTCTTGTTTGTTTAATCTTACATAGGAAAAATTTTATAATATTTTTTTAATACTCAGTTTGATAAACTATAAAATAACCGTAATAAAATTGTAAATACTGTGATTTAAAATAGAAAAAAACTATTATTTGAAGTAGATAAAAAATACAACAGGCAAATATATTTTGATTGCATTGATTTTTTCCTCGTGTATTTAGGATATTGAGCCTATTGACTAATTGCATTTGTTTAATATCTCGATTAATTAAGACATTAAGTAAATGCTATTATCTGACAAGCAATTGGATGTTTCGCAAATTTTTTACAATGTATACTTGGAAAAATGTTTAAAGAATATGATAAATATATATATACACATATATATTTGATTATGATAAGATATTGATACACTTTTGATTATTAATATTAACAAGTTATATTTATTATTTTCATTGATTATATTTAAAACTTTCACTTCCCCCGTTTCCTCCCCACACGACTCACTATCCTTAACAGGATGAATAAACTATATATTACGATTTTTCAGAAAAAATTTTGAAAATTATTTTCATTTATACTTTTTATTAATTCCGGAACAAAATATTTTTCTTGGAAAAGTATTATTAAAAATTACGCATCTATTTGCAATAACAAAATTTGATTAAATTTCTCACAATCATCCGTACAATAAATGTAAGCACAAATATTTCAACGTACCTCTTTGTTGAGTTCCATGTTTTGTATTTTCAACTTAAATTTATATATATATTTTTTACTACAATATACGCGTATAAAGGGGATCCATTGTAAGGTCTAAAATGTTTATTTCAAATTTATGCAGTAAAGTTGCATAAAATAAATTTGCGTGGCGTAGTTGTGGAGCTGAAGTAATTCATCAGCAAAATGCAACGAAGGAAAAATGGAGAACGAAGCGTAAGATAAGAAGTGTAAAAGTAAATGAATTTGTCGACCACTAGCAAAACATTGTATGTATGAAAGAGAGGAAGACTGCATCGTATATCAGATGCTAGTTGCTTTTTCTTTTCTGTTCGTATGATTATAGAGTAATCATTTTGAGTGCGGTACGATCAAGCGTAGGAAGCAGGAATCCGGGACTGGTGAAAGCACTTGGGTTTAAGAAGTATAAATAAGAAAATACAAATGTACCGACGGCGAGATAAGAAAGATACTGAATGCAACAAAAATCTCGCAGTGCTTTTCCTACAAGTACTTTTAGATTCAACTTGGTGGCAGTGTGTGCGTTGATGAAACGCAATTGTAAGACGAGCGAATTTCATATTTATTCATCAAAATAAGTATTTGAAATGAAAATCAAACGTATATTTCAATTAAAAATAAAAAAAAAAAGAAAAAAGAAAAAAAAAGCTGAAGAAATGAAGAAAGAAAGAAAGAAATGAAAAATAGAATTATCATGCAAATACAATGCTGTCATAATTAAAATAAATTTCAAAATATTATTTTCATTAATTAGAAGGCTACATTGTTTTTCGAGCTTTCAAAGTATCTCGCTTTCTTTTAATGGCGAGACCGTGTATGTTCTTTACGCGCGACTACTTCTTTGCAGGAATACACACACACATACACCGACATCAGTGTCTCACCGAAAGTTTCATATTTTGCGCGCTTACACAGTGCTTCGCGCTTAAGTCCCTTGGCGACGCATTGTGCGAAAATGCAGAACACTATTTAGTGAAATGAGCCTTTCTTTTTAGCGGAAAACTTTTATTCACGGTACGCTGTTACCGTGTCCGCTTTGTCAACTATATGCGCGGACTTCTTTTCGTCGTCTTGTCAATCAAAAATGGACTGCATCATGGATGAAAAAAATGGGAAATTCTTTAGAAAGAAGGATATTAAAGTGAAGTGAAATTTTGTATCAACTTTTTTGTTATATCATATTTGGGCATTTCTTCATTTGTTTTTTAATTTTTATTTAAAAAATGATGCATAATTATTTTCTTTTTTAATGTGTACAACTTCATCCTAGTTCTAAATTCATATTTTATTTATGTGCATTATCGTAATAAGGAAAGTTTAATTACACATAATGTCAACGAAAAAGGAACAACCTGAAGATTCTGTCGTTTTTGTAGACAACGTTAACGTAATTACAACCGCAAGTTACAACGAGAAAGATCTTTTTGTGTGTCGAAAATTGGGATATGATAAATGGAAAATGGTACGAGTTTTTATTATTGTTAATCGGAATTAGTCAACAATAAGTTTCTCATTACATTGTATACTTCATATACAAAAACAGTTTGCAATTAAATATAAAATATATCATCTTTGTATCTGAGATTAATATAAACATTTTTGATAAAAATGAAGAAAAATGAAACTTTTGTTTTGTATTTGTCTTAATTGTTTAAATTAATTTAATTTTCTACAGGAATATAACGTAATTTTACGAAGGAACGTTTTAATTGTGTAGTTAATCTTAATCTATTAGTGTTTCAGTTGACTTAAACGAATTACCCGAGTTTTTTTTTTCAATGTTGCGTATCTATTACCTTAAGTATTTTATGAAGACCTAAGAGCTTTATAAGGGTATTAGTTAGATCTATAATGTGATACTAGAGAGCTTTTCATTAAGTAATCGAAATACAAACTTTCAGAAAGTATGAAAAAGGTTGTGTATACACGAAACCTTTGTCAAACCTTGTTTTAAAGTTGTAATGCTAAAGGTTTTGTTATCTTGTTTAACGTTGCAAAAATAAATTATGTTTCCATTATTTAATATGTTATATTAAATAGAAGTATAGAATATGAAATTATTAAACATTTTCTTTCACAGTCAAACTTCATTCTACCAGAGAAATTCAAATAAAGATTCGGATTTACTTATACGGATGAAGAATTAATTAACTTGTGTTTATCTTGAAATTCCGCTAATAACTTAATACACCTATTTCTCACTGAATTCCTGTACGTTGTTATACTATGTCAAACATTAATCACTTAAGTCAGATAAAATGAAATATTAAACATTCTATTTTAATTTTGTAGAATTTATTTCAAAAATGAAAACGAAAAAATAGATGAATATTGGTAAAACTGAACAAAAACATTAGAAAAAAAATCGTGATTTTTTGAGCGACATTCGAGTTATTGAAACGTATACGACAACTAAAGACAAGCGAAAAACATATTGCAAAAATGTGAATTGGTATACCAAAGACGTTCCTTGAATAAAAATCCGCACTAAAGTTTTCGTAGACACGAAAGCTCATACGACACACTGTTTAGCAAACCATCGCGACATATATTTATTTGTGGACAAACGTTCTTTATCTTCTTTAAATAAGCGCATTTCATGTACAAAAGTGAACGTGCTTCGTTTATTCGTCAAGATTTATTGCAACATGATAAATAAGGAAACGGATATCCATTTTACAAAAGTCGATAGCACGCGACGCTTTCGTGATGACGGGGCCGCATTTTCTTGCGCGTTAAGCAATCGTTCGCTGGTCTCAGGCGAGCAAAAAGCGCCCGTAACCAACAAGATTGACGCTATTCAATTTTCAGCGAATCGCAAGTCAACAATTTATCGCCTGCCAGGCGCAAAAACTCGTTGCAAATTTGTAACTTTGATCGCAGAGAGAGAAAAAAAAGGTAAGTGCTTATCCATCAATATTTTGTCGCATTGTTCATGTGGAAATTATAGATTAAGGATAGGGATACAATCATTAGTCACAAGATTTTAAGTAACGAAAAACAATAAATCATGACAAGGTTTTTTGTCGCATAGATATTAGATTGTAACGTTGGATTTTTGATTGGAAATATATGGAGTGTATTTTTGAAATTTTGCTTGACAAATAGTATCGACGAAAAAATTTATCCTTTAGATTATCAACCATATTTTCTGCGTTATGATAAATTCACTCCATATTTTCATAAATTTGCTGTAAAAAAATTAAAAGCATATTCGATAAATTTTTGTTTATTCCCTGTACGAATTCACATAAAATAGAATCGTGATTTTGCCTTATGTTATTTAAATTTTTCATGATACTGTTATGATTTTATGTAAGAAATATTTATATTTCAAGTTTTGTACAATTATTATATAGTCTTAGATGTAGTTCCGCGGTAGAGTGCAAAATGCAATTAACTTGTTTGTCTTTTCCACCAGCTACCATAGAATTGGTAGATATAAAGATAACAATAATTATATATATATTTTTGGTTATAATAATATTTATTATTTAAAAACAATCCTTCGGACTACACTTCATGTAAAAAATGTTACATTCTAAATTGGGACATCAATTTCAAAATTTTTAAGTAGCCCAAGTCAGGATAAGGTCAGCTATAGCGATATTGTAGTTTTATGTTAGGATCTTTGTTGAATGTTTTATTATTTCATCAGAACAATTTCAAATGTTTATATATACACACACAGAAAGATTTAATTAAAAGAAATAAAATTATAATTAAAAATTTATTAAATTTCCATTATTTTAAGCTAATGTTTTATTAACTTCAACAATTTTTCAGTTGTTCCTTTCATTGATTTTTGACACACTTTTTATATTCAAGAAATAACTTTGTGTTTGATAATTTTTTAATTAAAAAAAAATGTTTTTTCAATTTTTAAAATAAATGTAAACCGTGAATTAAATCATTATAACATCATTTTTGCAATAGTATATCGATTACGTCTTACGAAGAAAGAGATATTTCAATTTATCTGTGAAAAAAGTTACATTTCAAATTGCCCGATGGAGAAATATATGTACAATTATGAAATATAACCTTTATAGATTGAAATATCTCTTTCTTTTTTAGATGTATCAATATAATGATTACCATATTTACTATAAAGTAGTTAATTATAAATTAACTCCTAACTAACTAATTGATTTGAATGTCCAATGATAATTAACTAATGTACATGTAATTCGTACCATGTAACTTCGTATATTTGATAATTTCATTATGTAACATTTCAAATTGCAATTGCGAATTAGTGAGTGGTATAAAAGTGGTTGGTCCAATCAGTGATACTTATGGTGGGCTTTATTCAGGATTTTCACTAAGCTTGTCGAAAGTCGATAAATTGCAGACTGCTAACGTAAATGTTAGCATAGTGCAGCGAATATCCAAAAAATATGCGGGCTTTCAGTTGGACATTTGTCGCTGTTTGTATCGCAGTTCATTCAATTGTAATACATTCTAATTTATCTATCGATACATATTTATTTCCTTTGAGCTCAATGTAAATTAAATAAAAATGGCAATAAATTAAAGTAAAAATTTAAATGAAAAATGGATTGTAAATCAATTTTTTTGAATTATGTCTTTTTGATTACATATTACGTTTGGTAGACAGATTTACAATTTATGGATGATGACAAATTGAAAAAGTGAGCTTAACAATGCATATTTCATAAATCGTCAAAAATGTTGATTTACCAGAAATTTTTTTCGACGAAATGGGGTTGCTTACGTCTACCGAATCGGACGAAAAACGCTTGAAGGCTCGTGAAATTTTTCATTTAGCTGCGTGCCGCGTATAAAGCATCGTAACGACCAGCGTAACGTTTAAAGAGCTTCTGGGAAACCTAATATCTGCTCGACTTATATTCGAAGTTTTTTCAATTTTATGGAGAGCTATTGCTTTAAACACTCACAGCATCACAAACAAGAATAACATTTAAAATCAACTTAGTTATAAAAATATTAATTTATGTCATTGGTAATAGTTTCGATAACTTATTTTAATATTGCTGAGGTTAACTTTTAAGACTAAGGAAAACTGAATTAAACCCTTAAATAAAAAAAAGTTTTCAAAAAATATATATTTCATGTTTTAAATTTTACGTCTATTACATTATTATTCTTGGAATAAATCATGCAAAAGTATATATCACAGACGAAAGTGTATATTGCGCAACAAGTGTGACAAATTTTAGCATATTCTGATAAGTGTGAAGTTGGCAACATATATTGGAAGCAAGTACATACTACCGGCACCCTAATTTAGTTTCAGTAACTTTACCACAAGTTGCAAATAAGGCTTTTTTAATGCCTTGGAAACCAGCATTACGTAATTTTCCTATATACCTAATAGTTGATATTTCGACCAAAATACACGTAGAACAAAATTTATGTTATTTTTATATGAATTTATGCAACTTGGGAATACAGACTGAACTTAGATTTGCATATATTACGTGCTCTCGATGTAAAATACATATTTTCATCAGTTAAAAAACTAAAATTTAATGAGATTTATCGGTAGTTTGGCATTAAAAAGGCTTATTTATTTCTTTTTGATTACAGTAGATGTAGCTTGAACATTTTGCTGATTATTATATGTTAATAAGAAAGTTTTGAAATTAATATTTTTCTTTCGTTAATTTCTAATTAAATGTCTTTTTTATATCTTCCAATTCTAAAGCAAACATTTATAGACATTTGTTTTCGCGTTAAAATATCATTTGATAGTAAATAAACGACAAAAGCTTAATATTCAAATTGAAGCTACTTGATTCATTTTCTGGAGTGCAAGATCTGTCTGAAGTAGGTTCGTGGTTCTTTAGAATTTCTCGTTACAACAAAGTTTGAGAATTTCAAAGATGAACCAGCAAACGACGTAATTTCACTTTGGTATCTCGCTCCGCAATCCACCAAAGTTGGCAATACGCTGCATAGTGCCTAAAGGAATCTCAAGTTGAGGTCAATGAAAAGCCACGGTTGAGTCAACTGGCGACAAGTGGTCATAAGTGCTTCGTGTGGCGTAACTATCAAAAGGTCCAAGTGAATTTCTGTGTTATATTATCTCTTTATTTGAATTACTTTTTATTATTTCTTTTGTCCCGAACGATTTTGACTCTTATATTGTCTTATCGTTTACCTGACATCCGTGAAATTTGCATATCATTTAGTTTTGAAATTTACGATGTTTTAAACATGAAGTGATTTTGATCCATTTGTTATCTTTGCAGTAACTTTTTTACATAACTGAATTCACTTATCTTGCAACCATCAAGTTAACTACTGCAAATTTTAGTTTCAAAGTCGTTAAATTACAATTTTAATCTGTTGTTCAATTTAATAATAATCTTTTATTGTTGCTTTTACTCATACCTTTTTTATTAGTCATTATTTTACACAGAAAATATTCTGTCATAAATTTATTTATGGTATGAAAATGATGCCTTGATGACACAGTACACAAAATTTGATATAAATTAGATTAGCCATATTATAAAAATATTGCATCTATCATAAATGACAAATTATACAAATAATTGAAAAGAAATATGTAATACATAAGATTTTTATTAAATTTTACTAAGGTAACTAACGCAAACTTGTCTTTGACTATCTTATATATTGTTTCAATGAAGTTTTTAGTTTTGGTTAAATTACATGTAGCCGGTCGCGACCAACTTTCATTGCAATTAACATCGGATCAATAGACTCCGAAGACCATGTTAATCCCGTCCAGCAACGCTACTAGAGTAACGAAGCTCTTGTCACGACGAGAGGTTCATTTACGTGAATTTCCGTCGAGTTAATGAACCGAGTTACGCGGAAAAGGAGCAAATGGCCAAAACTTGCAACCGAGACACTCGACTGAGAAGTTACTTGCGCGTGTTTTGAAATTTGACAGTAATATTACTGCAGTATTGTTCTAGAATTAAACTTGTGGATGAGATTTAGCTCGTCAGCTGATCCCGCCTTGTCGCTTTTTAGTTTTGAATGATTTTACATAGCATTTCGCGATGAAACTTTGTTAAGACGACAGAATTGTACTTATATTAATAACATGTAATTTCTTAATACTTTGCGGTGTCGAGATAACACTAACTTCGTGTTAATATCTTGATGTTCTTTACTGTGCCTTATTATACATGGCAAAGCATTTATATTATATAATTATTAAATCATAATTTAGAAAAAAACATTTTTATTACTTTTTTAAAGAATCTTTTAATGAATAAAATGTTGCTTATTTAATATTTATTTATCTCAATAAATCTAATTCAAGATTTGAATGTTAAATTGAGTTATGAAAATACAATAGTTGAAAAAAAATAACGAGTGTCTATGTAAAAAGTAGCTTAGCTGTTGTATTGGAGTGTCTCATTTCCATTCCACCCACTCCTATCAGAGAGGTAGATAATTTATTGGAAAAAAGTGCAAACTAGCTTTGCGAAAAAAAGAACCATTCGTTTCGCGGCTTCGCAATGCTAATAATCATTCCCTGTCAAATAATCGATTTCATATCCAGCCAAAAGTTTGTGATAGCGCCTGTCATTAAGTTCGCAGATGACTGGATCGGTATTATCGAGCGATCTGGTTTCCGGGTAGTTGCTAACCTTCGAACCCCAGGAGCAATCAGCCGTGATCTGAATAGAACACGAACGTGCCAGGCGTGCTAATATCAACACGCGCGCAGCTCATCACACTCATTCTCCCCCACTTTATATCTATCTTTCCTTCTCTCTTTGCCTCTGTCGCGTCTTCTCTTCGTGTTACGAAGCTTTATTAATTCTCGAACGTCTATCTCCGATGCGTTACTAAATCGTCATTATTACTTCCTGGGTTATCGTGATTGACGATTGGCATACTAGTTGAAACTAGTTTTGACGTTTGCAAAATCGTTAATGCCGCGGCAATACTGCGAACAAATTGTATAATGGAGTCGGGAGTTAGTTTCTGCGAGTACGAACACGACGTTTCTTCACAAACGTGACAGGACTTTAATCGAGTGCAGGACATTTTCAAGAGCTTGATTCTATTCGCGGGGATTTTCTTCTTCGTTGTCCTGGCGGCTAGTTATTGACAAATATAATGTCGTTTTTAACTCAAGTTTTAATGAAGCAACGCGATTTGAAATTGACTATCAGGTGTTATTATATTACTAATAATATACTAATTTGCACTTAATCACAATTTGGATGAAAACCCCAACGAACGAAGATATAACAAAATTACATAGAGAGGATATTATGCTTATTGCCGCTTATATATATATTAGATATATAATCGCCTATATTTTGTTTATATTTTTTTAGCTTGAATGCTTTGATATATATTTTGGATACATATGAAGTATAGATTTTATATCTTGTAAATATATTTGGATATATTTTCGTCCGTAGGGGAAGACGTTGAACATCTTCAATATCGTTAAATTTTCTTCTTCGCCTAACAATTTTTAATTTCATCGCGAAATAAAAACAATTAATTTTTATGATAGAAAATATAAGCTCAGATGACGTGCGACGATTTCAGAGATAAAGTGGAATTTAATAGAGTTTACTGGAATAGACATTTTAAATGAACAGATGAATGAGATTTTTCAAACAAATATAATTCGTTAAATTTGTTGTTCAATATATATTTTCTAATTTTTAATATTTGAAGTATTTAAGTATTTTATTTTTTGTATAAACTTAACATTTACTTGTTTTTCAATCAGAATTTTCTATTTTAAAGAATAGGAATTGCTTTCTAGAGAATAAGGAAAGTAAATTCATTCATAATTTAGAATTATTCAGATATGGCCAGAAAAATATGAAATCAGTTTTTTATTTGTCATTTGCATACGTTATCGAAAATTTTTAATCAAGATTCCGGTCGATTTTAACGTCACTGAAAAAGAAGCTTATGAGACCAAATTTTTTGATTATTGCTTTTTACTAGTAAAAATTTGTACGAAGGCAAAAATAAGTAAAATTAAACAAATATTATTCATCATTTCTTTGGCATTTTTAATATTAAAGTTTCTAATTAATTTTATATATGAATATATAATTTCATAAATCTTCTAAATTGTAAAATGAAAAATCATTCAAATAAATAATCCGTAACAAACATCTTTTTTCACTTTAAAAACAATATGCGCATTGATTATATTTTTTTAGTTTTCAAGTATACTCTATATATTGAATCTATTTAAATATTGGTGATTTCAAGGATATATCTACATTATAAAATAATGTGGGAAATTTTTAATAAATGTTTTTTTCTTTTAATACTGAATAATCTCTAAAATCTCGTTCAATTTCCGCTGCAATAAAATAAAATAAAAACTGTCTTACAATACTTTTGAATTGCATTAAAATATCGACTACATTTCGAAGACAAAGCGAAGTAATTTGAATTTTTGTTCCTGCGACGTATTCAATATGCGTGATAAGGGCTTTCGAAAAATGACGTTTTCCTAAAACAAATTGCTCTCACGTGCTGTTACGTCAATTTTTCTTTACCATATCGTGTTTTTTTCAGATCATACTCTATTAAATTTAAAAATATCATCACTCGCTCTACTCTACATTACATTCTCAATTTTCAAATAAACGTAAGTTAATATAGCTTTTAACAAATCAGATATAAATTTTGTTCTAAAGTGAATAATGAAGTTGGTATAATTTGATGCAAAACATAGATTTTATACTTTTTCGTTGAAAAATGCTTGTAGAAATTTCTTCTCCTTTTGGTGGCTTATCCTTTACACGTCGAACGTTGGAGTTCCATCGTTTATTCCTCTTAGTTTTTGCTCTCTTTCGTCCGCAAAGTAAGTCTATTGGCTTTATCAGAAAGTTTCACATAAAATATGAGCCTGGTGAAGTATCGTTTGCGAAAACGCTCGACGATAGAACTTTGTTTGTCTTGTTTTCCTTACACCAGCGGTTCTTCTTTGCTCGTAAATATGGCAAAAGCGACAATAAGTTTGGCTGAACGCAAGAAAAACAGTATATACATCTTTGTCGACCTTTATCGCTTATTGTAGGTAGGAAGTGTTGAAAATTGTTTTGCGATGATACGTCTTCAAGTATGCGCGCAGCATTGGATGAGGATACGAAGTATTCGTACACAATTTTTCATTTGTATGTATATTTGGGTTGGAGTTGTACGTACAAGTTGTGAAAAATCCCCATGCGAGGAATGATAATGATATTTTCTATGTCAGAAAAGCTCCATGGTACTTTGTTTTGCGCGCAAAACAAAAATGTGTATTATTCGCGAAGAAAATGTATAATAAATTCCCCACGAATAATATTGACTTAAGATTCTCTTTTTCTTCGCACTTTTTCGCTCGCGCAAGCTTTTCATTTCGACGTCGTGCATTTTAACCACTAGATATGGGTTTTATCGTCGTGAAACACAAGGGATTTCAATTAACGCTCGTCGTTTATCATGTAAAGCACTGAAGCATTTTTCTTCCTTTTCTTTTTCATTGTTTCTGTCGATGAAACAAAAGGAGGATTTTGTACTTAGTTTTATACACGTATTTTGTAATTAAAAGACAACAGATTTTATATTTCACTTGCAACAATTTTGCTTTTTTTGTTCAATCAAATACTAAATTATAAAATAACAAAATTATGAATAAAGTTTAGGTTAAAAATATAAATATATTTATTTTTTAATTATCACATTAAATTCAATTCACTGTTATTATTTGCGATGAATATTAATCAAACGAAGTTTAAAACGAACAAAACAAAATTGTTCAATTTATATACATCAAAATAATTCATGATTAGGTAGACCCAACGAAGGTACAACTAAACTTCGTTAGAGTAAGCCTGCTGTTTACCGCACGTGTGGTTTAGTCATGATATGCCCAACAGGGTTTTGCTGGAATCACTCTTTCACAGTATAATCATGACTATACCAAACCTGCACTGCACCTTAACTATGTCCACAAGATTAGAAAAGATTAATGATCGAATATTCTCCACGAAATAGCATATTGGTAAGTTAGTTTGGATCAAGTTTTAATGGAAAAAAATACTATGATATTTCTGAAATGATACACTTTTTATTATTTCAGTATATATATCCAGTCGCATAATCAATATTCTTTTCGTTATCGTAGAGTCATGTGTTCAATCATTTCATTTCTATATCCTGCATTCCAACGCATTATTCTCCTTGTCCGCGATGTTGCATTAACGCAACAGCATTGGAAATTAATGGCAAATTGAAAGACTATCCATGACTTTTTTTTACTTTGAAAGAGTGCCAAAAATGCGAACATAAAGGCAGACCGAATATGGGTGCTGTTTGCACGACTTTTGTCTGAAAACATCGTTGCATTTATCAGCCGATCTATTTTAATAATGCTACGACTCTTTATATATGGTTGAATATGAAAAATGTACCTTCTCGTCGTTTTATCTTTGGCAACCAAATGAAAAAATGAAATAAATCTTACAATAACTTCTTATCATTCTAATAATCTATCCAGCAACAATTTGCCATTTTTCCACATTTTATGTAATTACATTCATCTGACCTAAAATGTCGTTTTAGTTTTTACGGATAGAAAACTAATGAAAATCAATATCAGTGCTTATTAAAACATTAACGGTTTTTTAAATTTTAATTGATCCTTTTAAAAGTAAAAATAAATGTCAAATAAATGGTTGATTGAATTTTAATCTTTTGCTAGGACATATTGTAAATATAACAGAAAAATGGGGTTATGAAATTTGATTTTCTAATTATAATGTATGCAAGAGTTCATATTGTACAAATAATGCAAATAAGAAAGACAAATTTTAATAGACATTTATTAAGAATGAAATAATTATTTTTACCTTAATTTTAAGATGAAAGCAGTGATATAATTATTAAATCTATTTAAAATCGGAAGAACTCATTATCGATATTACTATTTATATTATAATTTATTTCTCAGCTTACACAAATAAATTTTCATTTAAAAAAATAATCATCCAAGCAAAATAATACTCACTTAACAAATGTTACATGATAATCAACAACAACGTAACTAATTTCACTTGTTTAAAGAAATGCAAAATAATAATTGGAGAATTACAACTAAAGAAGATTTTTTCGTAATTGGAAATTTATTGAAAATAACATTTTTCTTGAACATGGAAAAAATGTATTCAATGAGATGGAAGGCAACATGAAATATACGCGCACTTTAAGTAAGCCCAGAGAAATTACACGAATAAATAGAGCAGTATTTGAATGAAATAAAACTTTAGTTTACGCGATGAGAAAAACAGTGGAAGATTTAAGGCAGAAACTTAAATTAATGATAAATAATAATTCAAAAAGGTACATCAAATTCGAGTGCAAAAGAATTGATCAAATAATTCTCAACATTTGAAATAAATATTTCTGTTTTATCCTTGTTAATGTTTTTCTCCAAATAAATGATTTCCCTGTTCACGGACAGGATAGTTTGTAAATTATTTTTTCTTTCAAATTGAAACGAATTTTGTCTACACGAAAAGTGAAGTCAAACACAAGTTTAATCCAATACGTCGTAAACAATCCTGTTGCTTACATTGTGGATAAAATAATTATATCATTTTCCGCATTAAAATTGATATTAATATTTTCTTCAATTATCTTGTTATTTTGTATACTTTTGTCCTGATATCCTTTTACATCTTGTAATTGAATATTTCCTTTAGTTATTCGCCAGAGATTGTATAATTTAGAAATAATGCATAAAAAACAATCGACATTAGAAATGTAAACTTCTATAATGTCAAATTCAGCGGAATTTAATTAATAACAGGAAAATTTCATATAACTAGTTCCGAATAGCCGAAGGGTGTATAAGTTATATCATCAACATAACCTTACAAGTTGAATCCAAGTTATGTCGTCCATTTGTGAAGCGTAATTACGAAGTTACATAACTCTGTCCATCGTATGTCATAATCATTTTATTACATTGTAATAACTCTCTATTCAAAATGAAAATTATCTCCAGGTATATCTCATAAAATATCAATGTAACATAAACCATAAATAAAATATAATTACTTCTTATTATTCTTCATTAAATAATATGAAATGATATCGGAATCATTCAACGTTAATTTGTATTACAATTTTTCATTAGGTATATATGAAAAATGTAAATAATAATTAATAATTTAAAGGAAACAAACATTAACACATCAGTAATTATCTTTTTATTGTGTTTGCATATTTTATTAATCAGAACCTCTTAATGTAACATAAATAAATTTCAGGGTATTCAATAAAACTTTAATTGTATTATAAATTAATTTTTATTTCATATTTTTATAGCATTGGTCGTTAATAAAACTTTACTCAACTTATTTCTCTTATTGTATCATATATGTATATATAATATACTCCGAAAAATGTACATTATTATATTATTTCATATTAGCTTTTATATACAAAATTAAACCTATCTATTATAAAATAAAATTTAGCAATTTAAAAAATGATTTTCAAAGAAAATATAAAAAAAATGTATCTCCAGATGTCTGTCGTTCTGAAGAAGAAAAATAATAATAATGAAAAGCATGTTTCAAACTAAATAAATGATAATGACACAAGAAACTCGTTGTCAGGAAAGTTCTGACATTATAGAATTGTCGACAAAGGCGCGACATATTTTGTCGTGAGCGTTCGACAGTTTTGAAATAAGTCAAACCTTTTCTTAACGCAACTTTGTTTCGAGGATGCGCGTTTACTTCTCTTGTGAAGGTTTTTACTTCTATTCTCATTGGAAAATTCAATTTCACCTCGTGCAGCAGTCTGAAAGAATACTTAACAATTCATTACTATCTTCTTCTTTATTCAATACCTTTTATTCATTTTGTATTTTCATTATATATATATACTTTCAACTCTATTCGATTTTCCTTTATTCCGTCAATTTTGTAACACTTTTCAAACTTACTGATCACTGATTTTACAATTTTGTCAAACACTTTTCCACATAGTGATTGTCCTTCAATATACATAAACAATTCTCGAGTTTGTATGCTCCATTAACATAATAGGTAAACATCTATTTGTTGATTAATTCAACTAAAAGATTCTGTTGTTAAAATCCATATATCAAAAAGTTGACTTTTTACAATTTTAACTATTTATAATTTTCATAACAAAATATGTTTACTTTCTGTCTCTTCTTGCATATTATTCGTACACTTTTTCCATATATTTTTGTTATTCTCGATTTTCTGTACTTTGGTTTTACACTTTTAATATACATCTTCTACTGCGATCAACCCTCGCTCTGTGTTGTCGTTACCTTTCATCTTCCATCTTCTTCTGTTTTGTTGACTGCTTCCTACGCAATAGAATGCAAATTTATTTGCGACTTTGCAACCCACTTGTAGCGGCCACAAACACAAAGGAATATACATCTAAGGCATAACGATTGAGTTCATCGGATAACAAACCCCTTGTACTGTTCCTTACAACTATAACCTCCCGCTTTTTATGACTTCGCAGTAAATACATAGGATTGTATTAATAAAATACATTTTTCGTTCGCGGTTATATTTCTCACGTCTTGTTCTTATTCTCTCTTTTTTCTGTTATTTCCTTCCCTTTTTTATCGAAAATTGCAATGTTTTTTATAACTTGCATGTTGTTAATAGTAATATTTTATTATATAATACTTGATTACACTTTATTGATCATCTTTGCATTAACTCGAGCTTCGGAAAAATTGTACATTATGGTGGTTGCAAATACAAATATTATCAAAAATAAAGATCATTATTGAAAGTAAATTAACAAAATTGCAAACTGGACAAAAATATTAAGCATAAAAAATTTGTAATTATATTTTCATTAATAAGAAACTTTCATTTTCTGAATTCAATTTGCATAGAGTCTCGAAGTTCATTACCAGGGTATTATGATTGAGAATATACATTAATTTAATATATAATCAGAATTTCATTATTATATTGAACGTTGGTAATATGTGGGTTACCTATATACGATGACATCTATTTTCATGTGGTTAATGTACAGAATTTTGCCAATTAATACACTAATGACTTACTACTAATTAATTTATTGATTAAAAATTTGACCTTTTTACTGATGAAAATAAATAATTACTAAAATGAAACATTAAGTTCCAAAATTAATTTCTTCTTACAGATTTTAATCATTTATTTAATCATAAAATGTCCCGTTTATAATGCAACCTTACTGATTATATTATGTTATGTTAAAAGTATGTACTAATATTATATACTCTGTTTAACATCAACATGCTTTATAATAAACTAATTCTTTTCTAAAACTAATTAATTGTGTCATTTCAATTTATCGCATTTTCAAATAAAATCATTCCAAGTTAAATTTTTCATTAACTCTCATAACTAGTTTACATTGTTCTTAATTGAAATCTTCAATGCAAAAAGTTTCATCAGTATAGTCAGAAGCGACGATGTATTTGTGAGGACAGGACATTTCATATTTTTACATGCATTTTACCATTGGATATTTTGAAAGGTCCTCTATTATTTATCAAAGTCATCAATTTATATATAGAAAACATGTGGTTAATCTAAATGAAAAGAAGGATCATACATTAGTTGTTTGTTATCAAATTTAAGTAATCTTTAATTTTGTACATTTTATTTGATAAATAATATAAATGTCGATTAAAAAATAAGTCGACTTCTCTTGTACAAAAATAACTTCACACGAATAGTCAGGTGCGGTAATAATGGAGAAGCAGATTTGTAATAACGATTGTGTGCATGATGATTATAGAACAGGACTTTCGAGCAAAATTTGTTACTTATTTGAGTACTTAATGACTTGTCGGTGAAGTTCGATTGGCGACCAATCAAGAACAAAATGTTCTATCATGAATAATGCTCGACGTACAATTAGAGCTTGAAATTTCAACGGCTTTTTTTCAACTAAAAGTTATATGTCGCAAAGTCGCGATTCAAGTGCTCGGGCTCGTGAACGTGGAGGAAAAAAAAAAGAATAACACAAGCTTTAACGTTTGAACTAATTTTTGTGAGCGGTCGTGCTTCAGTTTGTTCCACATCTTCATCAGATTAATCCCAATTACGATTGACGAAAAAAAGCCCCGTTGAATTTCAATTAGAAAGTCGCGGTGGCAAAAACTTGCTGTTATGCAAATGAATTTATTCGCATTGCATTGAACTAATTTGCGGAAGATCACGGAATTAATTATCGCGGACTTACTTATTCCGATTGCGTTCAGACTAATAACATCCGTATCTTTATAGCGGTGGCAAAACTTTTCGTGTATTTGAACAAGTTGCGCAATTAGATTTTGCAAAAAGGAAGAAAAAAAAGGATGGATGGATTGTGACGAAGAGAGAAAGTAGGAGAGAGATGCTTCATTGATAATAAACTTTTAAATTTGAAGTGCCGAAAAAACGCAGTCTCCTTTTTTGTAACTCTACTGCCCAGGCAATCTTTGATAAAACGTAAAACGGGCGAGCTGGCAAATTTATCGGAACTTTGATAGCGCCGGATTTCAATATTGCGTGTGTCAGAGAAAAAGCGTGCGATTGAAAAACGCACTGTCTGTCTGTGGATTACCACCTACGGGCTTTGTCGCGTCTCTTTCGTCGGTCATTTTCGTCCGCTTTAGGCAAACCTTTGCTACGTAGTTATCAGCTTGACAGTTATAATCCCGTTTTCGGTGTAATATCGCGCGCCATAACGATAACAAAAAGTACGACAAATAATAATTTTTTGCATATATTCTTGTAATTTGTATACTTTTTGTTATTTTCTATTTAACTATTTGCAGTTGATTGAATGTTAGGGGATCCAATTTATTTCAATTCCTTTTTTTTTTATAAATTTTTTTGGTGAAAATGATGAAAATAAAATTTCAATCCATCGAGGCTACGAAGACAATCTTACTTCATAGATTTTTTATATCTTGATTTTTAAACTTTTTTAATAAATTTTAACTCATTCAAATAATTTTTTATTCAACTTTAGAATTTTGCAAATATATATTGTATATAATAATATAAAATTTAACTATTTTTGAAAAATATAATCTTTGTCTTTGCATAACAGCAGTTAACTTTTAAACGTGTATTTCGGTAATTACTACCTGCAGCTGCATGTAATTAATTGTAATCAACAATTAAATTACAATAAAATAATGCTCTACGTAGACTTAGTCACTCGTTAAAATGATTATAGTTTATGAGGTGAATTTGTAATTCTACAGTTGCTTTAAGCTTACTGTAACCGCATTATAAACCTGTCACATGCAATATGAACACGGTTTATATGACGTTTCATGTAAAGCGTGAACTTTGTGCACGCTGAAGAAAGCCTTACGATTAGTTACATTTCGCACGAGGAATTTATAATTTCGTACACATTGTCTGCTATGAAAATGCATGCACATATGATTGTGTTAAGAAAAACAAAGTTAAAAGTATTTAATCAAACAATGAAGATAATGAATAATATGCCAAATTGCATAATACAATAACAAAGTATTACAATACCAAAGATTATAATCATCGCTATTGTAAAACATTGAACAGTGTCGATAAATTTATAACAACATTATTATTTTATTTATAATCGAAATTTTATGTAATTTATATGGTTAAGTATTCATGTTATCTATTGGAGAAAAAAGTTTATTCAATACACAATAGTTCACATTAATCTTACATCATTATCCAAAGTTCGAGAGTTTTGCCGGCATTTACTTGTATCAGATCGCTTATCTGCAAAATTGAAAACACATTTGGATGTGGAAAACAAGGGATAGTAGCATCACGAAGTTAATCGCCCGCAAATACACCCGGAAAAACAGATTGCTGAAATCGATTGCCAAAGTCGTATCTACAGCTATGAATATTTAATATCGAAATATTTAATACTCCGGGATGTTCGGTTGAATGTGTTTGTATATACATATAACGGCCGAGTTTGAGTAATCTATTTTTCCGGTTGACATTATCATAAACGAATTTCAATCGAGAGAAATTCCACTTTTACACGCAGAAGTGAAAAGTAAAACCGAATCAAGAGTTAAGTTTTTAAATATGCGTTGTATCGAACGTCTCATTTTTATTATTATCATATGAAAAAATATTTTGTCACGGCTTTACGTCATATCCGTCTATCACGAATATCCATACCTAATAACGAAATTTAATGCGTTTTTAAGATAAAAATTGCAAGTTTATTGAGTTTAATTTAAAATAGATTATATAGACTTATGGACGTGATTAAAAGTGATTTCGCCATGATAATAGAGTAAATATATATATAGAATTACTTATCGCCGAGGAATTATCGAAAATGAATTCCGTTGATTTCGCAGAATTACATTTAATTATTTGTGAGAAATGAAGCAGAACCAAATTTATTATTTTTAATCTTTGAAATACGTTTCTCAAACAATTTTGGGAAATACATTTTTTAGGGTATGATAGACTCTGTACACGTTTCCTGTATTAGATGAAATGCATAATTAAAGGAGAAAAAAACTGTAGATAATCATATCGATAGATTCAAGTTTCAAGAATTTCATTTGAATTCAAGTAAACGTTTTTAATATTACGTTTTTGAACGTAGTGATATCATAGGGATGTCATAATCATGTCATAAAGAAACATTTTAAAATCATATTTTGAATTATTACATTACACACATAAATATTGTAACAATGTTTTAATTTAAAGTAATCAAATTGTTTCATAAATACGTGAAAATAAAAGCTAGGAAATAAGTATAAATATAGGAATATATTTTGTATAATACAACAATTAAAATTTATTTTTCATAACACCATTGTTATTTCACACATAAAAATTCTTATATACATAATGTTATGTAATAATTATTTAATAAACTTTCATTTATTATTATAGTACCTACAATTAAAGCTACACATAAAAA
Source organism: Gryon sp. ZL-2020 (assembly GCA_022817425.1). NCBI lineage: Eukaryota > Metazoa > Arthropoda > Insecta > Hymenoptera > Scelionidae > Gryon > Gryon sp. ZL-2020. The sequence goes on along the minus strand of JABFPJ010000260.1, from coordinate 11,222 downwards.
CAAACTAACATCAAATATAAATATCGTAAAACTTGGTTTTATATGTAACATTAAATCTACACCAGAGATTCAACTATATAGTGACCTACATTATATCAATTTTATACATTTACCTATAATAAATGTTGTAGGTATTAAGTATTTTTTTACACTGAATACTCGGGCGAAGGCGTGGATTCAGTTAGTATACTATAAAAACTTATATTAGATTGATTTAATAGTTATTTCAGGCACTTGGAACATTTAGATAACATAACTTTACGTTATTAACGGATTTAGACTGCGGGAATTATAAATTGAAATACAAACAGTCGTTCGTTTAATTGTCATTGTGCATTTTTTTAGTTTTCATATTGATTTTCCCACATCTTTTGTGATGATTTGTTGATACGTAATTATGAGGACCTTAATTAAATCAGTTGGTTTTGTCAGTTCTCACAATCACTGTTATAAATTGTCTTCTTACGCATGTGTAAACTTGGAAAGCGAGTATCGTACGAATTACCCCGAGTACCTACATGTTCGTATATATATATTCGCGAGACACGTGTGCTTAACTGCGCGGTCGTTGTAATTGGTTCGTTATTCAATCTATGTAATTTAACAGCAGGGGCCTGCTGCGTTGCGTTAATTGCACAAACTCTAGATACCAATTTGAGTAACACTTCTTCAGTCAATCTCGATCATGTTTAACAGTGATAAATAAAGGGAAAAAGATTTTTTTTGTGGTTCATTCTTAGTATCAGATAATCTTTGCAATAATCTAATAATATATTAGATCAAAGGAAGATAAATATCAATAACTTTTGAGTCAAATCAATTACTTGGGAAATTCAACCGAATTCCCAAAGTAAATATTAGATTTTAGTAATGTTGAACGCTCAAACTTCAACAGTTGTTAGGGAATAAAAAATCAAGAAAGAAAATATATTTGTTTTTCATCGTACTGTTGATTTTGCATAAATAATTCTCTATTTTACAAAATTTGAAATTCGAACATTTTTACACATTTTTCTTTTTATTTGTCGTAAATTTAAATGCTTTTAATTTTTAAATAACACAAAAAATGCATATCTCACTATGCAACTAATATCAAACAATAAATCTTTATGAAATTATTTTTAGCACATTATATAACAACGTATTTTATATACATTTATTTCCAATGTTATATTAAAAATTCCTTCTATATCATACGTTTTTATTATTATTGTATTATTAATTTAATAATATTGGTATTACTTAAAAATGTCTAATTAAAAGTTTTTGTACAATGATATATTAATACTTTCTATCACATACAGGGACTCAATTAAATTAATAAATTATTAACTGACGTAATCGTTTCATAAAAATATTCAATAGTGATATTTTTTTAGATATTTCAAGGAGTTGTAACATTAAACGCTTGTTTGGTAACGAGTTTACTTGAAAAATGTAAAATAACGGTTTTAGATTAATATCTAATTCCGATATCGAAGACAAACGATAGACCTGCAAACTGATAATACACATTGATCGTGCAGACGTTTGGCGAATCGCGTAAATAAGCTTTTGGGTAATGATAAAATAATATCTTAGATAACGTCATACGTGCAAGCGTCTTTCACAGAGAGATTATAGAGTAGATAGCAGTCGTGATTTAATGTGATCAATATTGTCAAGAACAACATTTAGTATAAAAAACGTATGATAATGAAAAAATAGCTCAATTTTCGTTGAAAAACAATGATTAACATTTTAGTTAATATATATGTTGATGAAATAAGGCTAATAACGAAAACTGAGAATGAAATGAATCAGAAGAGAATCATTTGAAAAACGTTTCTACTCAGATTGCAATCTTATTTGCTCTGAATCTTCATTTGGTATTATAACGAGGGAGTTTGAATAATGTTACATGTGGGAATGATGTGCGTGAAATTAAATAAAAAGTCACTTGATTTTAGATCTTAAGTGAAAAATGTTCTCGTTAAATTAATGCATTATTTCTGCATTTGTGATTACATATTTTATCCTCTCCAGTAAATTGTGTAAAAGTAGAAAAAACAAAAAATTTTTCATAAACTTTCAAAACATTTTGCATAAATTCAATGCAACTGGTTTTGAAATTAAGATAAATTTTGTCAACATTTTTCATATTCATTACGTAAATTGTTGATGCGTGAATACAGTGTTGCATTTAATTGACAAATTAGATTTAAAATCACAGAATATTTTTCTTTGAAAATCTAAAATTTTGTAGCCGACTTACGCTTGACAAATGATCCTAATGATCATTATTCTTCTGTCTGAAAAATGTCTGCATTTTTCCCATTCAAACAAGTTATGCGGACCCATGTTTCCTTCGTTATTCTGACAAATTGTTTTTTTTCTTTTCCTTTTTTATAGTATTTTTCAGAATACTTTTTTCGGTGGAAATTGAGTTTTGAACAATATGCAAATAATTCGGCATGAAACAATCAGTGCAGCAACGACCCAGTTGCATATTTTCGATTGGACCAATGTAATTTGATCCGCGCAACTGCAATAGTTCGTTACAAGACAGTTATTTGCGTGGCCAAATGTAGTTACCAGTAGATGTTGCCTTGCTCACATATATGGCGACTTCTTTATCGCGTATTTTATAGCTCTCCAATTTCCGGCGCAGCCGAACGTGCTCTCACATTACCCCAGGATAATCTTCTTCTATTGGTTCGCGACACTGACGCACCTTCGAGATATTACACGGAGTTAAATTATCAGTTTGCCTCTTATCGTTCTACAGAGAGCAACCAACTGCAAAACAAGCTTTTCCTAAGAAAATTGTCGTTGCTTCGATAGCGTAGAACGATTTATTTGCAAATATTAAGATTTCAATGAAAAGCTGTAAATTTAATTAAATTTATCACGCAAAAGCATTTCTCATTTTCAATATACTTATTTTATAAAGAAGTTCTCGATTTAAATTAAAATTTAATTGAAATTGTACTCGAGTTCAATGATTCATATAAATTTAAATGAATACATTTAAATTTTAATACATGGCAATTTAAATTTTTTTGAAGTCACATCAAAAGTTGAAAAAGTTATTGCAAGCAAAATTTGTATATATTTTTATATTTTTCCTTCGTCAAAATATTGCTTTGGTATAAAGTATGCATACTGAGACTTTTTAAAATTCATACTGGTGTTTTTGTAAAAATATATATTTGAATACATAAATAAATAGAAAATGAAATTGAATTTAGCTTTAATATCAGTAATGTCAGATTTTCTACAAATTTTATATATTTTCCATTCTATCAGATTTGCAAAAGTGTCAAAAATAAATTTTGAAAATGCAACTTTTCATCTTACTAATAAAAACGATTTGCAATTTTACAAAAAAAAAAAAAACAAAGATTTATATTTCGTATATAATTGATGTCTCGGCGTATTTTTTATTTTGAAAGGAAGAATTGCGACAATTAATTTTATAACAGCAGTGACAATTTTTTTATATATAAAAAGCCTGCGGGATTTGAATAGTGTCGCGTATCGACCGTTGATTTTTAGAATGCCAATTTGGGTCGTTGTCGAATTAGCCATGCTGTTAACCGAGTCTATCCGCAAAGAGAAACTATGTGTGTTTGTTGAAAATTTATTCTGCGATCAATGGCCGTGGAATGCATTTATTTTGAAACGGAAATTATGTCGTGTTAACGTCGATTCGTTGTAAACGAGGCAGATTTTGGGCGAAACAGAGCATCTGTCCGCTAATTTTGCGTAATTTTGCGATCTTGTTGAGATTCTCATGTATAATGCAATTATTATTACTTTTCTGAAAAATATATCAGGTTAAATTCAAATACAAACATACTTTATTCAATAAAGAAAAGTTTCCTTTTGAAATATTAATAATCTATATGGTATGAAATTACATTAATTACAAATTAGTTAGAAAATTAAATTCTAAAATGAAATATTAAACAAAAATTAAATAAATCGTATAATCATCTACATAAACAAGTTTTATATTGTTAACTTTTCGCTTAATTAATAATACTGAAAAATAACACAAAAAGGATTAAACAACTAATGAATCATATGAACTTTAATTTATCCATTTGTACATTCACGAACAGACTGAATGCAGTATTTGGCCAATTAAAAAAATGTGTGTACAAATAATTAGCAGATTATATGCCAAATTGATATTTCACAAGTTGTAGTGTTCAAATAAAATGTGCTTTTTATACACTTTTACTGGCTATGTAATCTGTTCGAATTATTGATTGTTTGATATGTATATTTCGATAGTTGTAAATTCGAAAACAAATGATGCACTGCTTCTAACTTCATTGTTAATTAAACAATTTGAACATTTCAAATTGAACTTCTATTTTAGTTTGTATACATTTTAATTTATTATTTAAGTTCTTATGTATAATTACATTGAATAATTAATAACAAAATAATTATTTTCAATTTTCTATTGTTTTAACTTTGCATTATTCTTAAAAAATTATGTAAAAGTCTAAGTAATAAAACGTTAGAATAATCTTAGATAAATATTCAAAGTTGATATGAAAAATATGTATTTTGTTTATCATTTGCATTTCTTACATAATTATTAGCTACTACTAACACTTATAATTCCAATTTTCCATAACTCGAATTTATGCTTGCGTGTTGTTGATAAGCATATCTAGAAATGCTGGTGGAATGTTGTTTGACAATATGCCGATGATGTTAACACGAAAGAGCTTTGATCATTGAATTTGTTGTATTTGATAGAAATTCTAGGATTCACTGCTTGGTGGTTGAATACATTGCATTTTGAAATTAACACCGATTTCAAGCTGCGTGAACGATAATCGCTAAATGCGGTGACTCAGGTGCAAGGTCTGCCACTCAACAACGTCATGTGAAACGCATTGATTAAACTTATGCGAACACTATGTCTGATACATATTTATTACTAGTAATCGGTCAAACTCGCATTGTTTTCCTCACAAGATTGCTCGATTCATTCTGTAGATAATATCTTTATTGACCTGAACGAAATGATAAAAAAGGAAAAAAAAAGAAGAAAAAAACATGAATGATAATTGCAATTAGAATAAGCGAAGTTACTTTGTGTAAGTAACATTTCATTATAAACACTTATGAGATAATTAGATATGGAAAGTGTACGATAAAATATCAAGTTACGATTTTTTAAGCAATTTTTTTAGAGAAAACAAAAATTACCGTAAAAAGTTTTGTAAAAAATTCAAAAGATAATAAGGATAAAAAGTTTTGAATGAAATCGCACGGCATGCAATGTTAGACGTAGTGCATGTTTGCGAACTTATGATTTTCATGAATTTTTAAAAAGATATTTTTGTGTTATAAGTTTGCTACATAGGTATTATAATAAAACATTTTCGAAAAATATTTGTATTAAAAGTTTGTGGTAAGTTGTACAATAAATGTTCATGCGTCTTTATCGAGTATTATCTATAATGTTACATGAGTATGCTACCGATTACATTTTTGTAAATAAGATTTCACGATTAAGCAAAAAAATTTTTAAATATATTTTTTTTGGCAAATTTCGCTGAAAATATTTTATTATAGATAATTACATTATAAGATTGCAATTGTTCTGAAGTTATATATAAATATATTATCGCGTAAAGTACTTTAAAATGCAAAAAATGTTAAATAATCATATTACGAGTGAATAATGATCAGATATCATTTCTCGATCCGAATGTATTTTTGAGTACTTAACAATTTCTGCTTATATTTTGATCAGAAACATTTTTAACTCGGAATATTTTGACAAACATTTTTCGTTCAGCTTCATGTTATATTTATAATTGTTTTACAATCAAAAGAAATTACACATTACGACTATATTGCATTTTTCGCCGTAAAAAATATTGTAATAATTTTTCTTGCGATGAGTTTTGTGCATTACATTTTTTAATGTATTCCATTTGCTCTACAACACAAATATAAATCTCTGGTTTTTGTTCTGAAATAAAAATTCATAGAAATAAGCATTTTATTCTGTTTTATTTCGTTCAATGTCGCTTTATATATATTAAGAACGAATGCGTTTTAAAAAGTAGTAGATTACCGTAAAAATTGTATATTTATATTATATAGCAGCTTAAACGTACTTTCTTAAAATACTTCATTCAAAATAGTATTAAAAAATTGAATTAAACATTGTTTACAAATATTATACAGTAATAAGAATAAATCTTCCAATACACCGAGCTATGATTTGCTGTCTCAAATATTCAGTCTTTATTCCTAGAATTTAATAGTAATTTGCATTGTTTATCTTAATCATATAATTTTATATGATATTCATTATTTCTATTTGTCTGTTTATTACTTCAATGTGTAAATATAAATAATTTAATAGATTATAAAAAACATATATATATATATATATATACCTTATTTCATATTTATAATTTCCGTCTAATTGAAAAGGAAGTTGTAAAAGTTTGTTTTTTTTTACCACAATTTATTATGTATGATTTTAAACTTATAACAAATAATTTTATGATTTATTGTTATCGTCAGATTTTTTTATTATACTTGCTATCTCATACAACATGAAAAGATGTAACTTTAGAATATAATCGATATCCATACGAATAATTGACTTAAAACTAATTAAAAAATAATAAAGACATAGTTATATTCATACGTTTTAATTATAATTCTATATTTATTAAATAAATCGCATATTTCGATTACATATCAATACAAATATGGATGCATCAAAAAATGTCTGTCATTTAAATATAAATACATTATTTATTACTACATTTAATAATTGTTTATTACAAGAATTTTGACATTGTGAAAAATATCCTGTTTTAAAACTGAGTGACTAACATGATTGTCATATTTGGGTCATATTTGAGATTAATCATAAATTCCATTTACAAAAGCTTGATAAACTTGATGTTATTAATTATTGATAAAAAACATTTTGACGAGTTTTACCGTTGACATTTATTTGCATTACATAAAAAAATACTTTTGAACTGTCATATTGTCGTTGTCCTCTTTTATAACTAAATGCTATCTATGAAACTCTTTCATCTCATCAGAAAGGTTTCCACGTATACGATATGCAACTCATTAAAAATTCCAAACAAAATTGAATTACGAAAAATGTTTCTAAGAAAACAATACCGTTAGACAAACAATTCATTATACTACAGAAAAATGTTTTTGTATTATTTTTTTCACGTTACAGTTTCATTAATTAAATGATAAAACTAATGGTTGTACATCAAATGTTTTCTAATATAATTCCTGCATATTTCGAAAATACACTGCTGAAATAATATCAGGTTTTTCTCGACTAAAATTGAGAAATTATTTATTATTTATTAACATCACTTAACTTCGAAGTATCTCTCAACTTGAAAACTCTTAAGTTTTATCTCAGTTCGTTACATAGCTAGTGAATAACTTGCCAAGGTGAACGAATTATTCAAATTTTTGAAATTATGATTGTATATCACTCATGAAATGACATATAAAGTGCTCGGAGAAATAATGACATAAACTTATATGAAAAATGATGCAAATAATTTACAAATTTACGATGCTTAAATAATTTTTGAACCGCCACGAAACGTGGTGAGAAAGTTTGTCACAGCCGTTTGTGTGTACACGCTCCGAAATTTGCGAGTGAGCGCGCTTGTCTCCAATGGAATCGACCTACAGCAAGTTCGGATTCCGTCGTCGGCGTCGGGCAAAATCCCCCCACGCTGCAAGCCACAGTCACGCTTCCTCGAGGCTCGTAATACTCGCTCGCGTCTCACTAGCACGTTGGACGCGGTCCGGTTCAGGCGCCGGGAATTCGTTTTGTGCCGAGTTTCGGTCGCGCAACCGCTTTCCGCGTCAACAACCAATTTTCATGCAACAATTTATCTGCCACAATTTGCACAAAACTTTTGCAGAACCGATAGAGCAATTTTTGTTGCTCTTTTCACAGTGATTAGTTTGACATTGACAAACACACCGTCTTCTGGATGAGTTGTGGCTCGGACCATTTCTATAAACCGGTTCCGAAAGTGTCACGTGACGGAAAGTAGCACTTGAACAGGTACAGCCAAAATTTCTCGATGTTTACATTCCTACGTGTCACATGAGTCTTCTGTTTCTAAACTTCCATTAGATTTTCCTTTTTTTTTTCTTTTGTTTCAAAGAAAATTTTATTTCTGTCGAAATTAAATTCCGATTGTGTGATAATTGCGAGAAAAAAACAAGAAATGTATTACAAGTAAAGCTGCATGAATATGTATTTTAAAACGTAAAATTATCATTCATTTGAATATTGTACAGTATAACAATACGTCAAAAGTAATTAAATTTGATTTTATACCAAAATACTTTTCTCTCAAAATTACTAATGATATTATGAATAATGAATTGTATGAAATAATGAATTTACTTTAAATCGAATTAAAAAACTTTTTACGAAAGAAATTATTATTCAGGTATTATTTATAATATTATAAACTTGTCGTCATTATACTTTATTCCAACTCTATATTTTATATTCTCAGAATAATAATGCAAAACTACTTAGTAACCTTTCAATTTACGAAGTAAAATCGATGACTTATAACTTCGAACTTCGCACTACAAAGTCGATAATGTTTCGATTAATTTAGTTGTTGAAAAAAGTTTTGAATTGAACAAGAAATCGCGCTTCATTTTTCGGAATTGAGACTGCTTGAAAAGTGTTTTAAAACTAGTGATCGATGCAAACTTGTGTCCAACTTTCTTTGAGACTTTCGACAGACGGAAAACCCTCTTTTTGACGAAATCAAAATGACTAATCGAAAATTTTGTATTTTAATTTTAGAAGTTTTTACATTGAATAAAGAAATGTAAAAAATCCGGGGATATTGAATTAATTATTACATCTATTTTTTATTTTTTTTTTTTTGTAGTTTAATTTTGAAATTTTACTGCTATATAAAATCTTTTAAAAGATATATAATAAAAAGTTTGTTGACTTTGTCTCAAGTAAACGTATATTTTTCCAAATAAAATAAATGTTAAACTGAGTTAATTGTCAAAGGCTAAACACATTCAACTATGTTTGTAAAGTTGCACGAATGTCCAGTTAAATAGAATGGTTGACTGTAATGAAGTATCTAACGATACTTAGAGAGAAATTTAATTAGATAGAGAATTAAATAGAGAGCTGTTAAGAGTGGTATTTCGCTCGAGATACTTTTAGATCCAACTAATAAGCAAAATTTTGATGAATGTTGTTATTGCAGTTGAACGAGAGTACATAATTTTAATAAAACGTAATTCATCCTTTCATTAAATAGAATTAAATCTGCTTTTTCTTTTTTTCCAAGTCAAATTCTTTCGTTTCATTACGTATAACACATTTGAATATTACGGCATAGGATTGGAATTACAAAATCAATCTCATTGATTAAAGTAATTATATTCTATGAATTTCAGCAAAAAAAAGTCATTGAATTATTTTAAAGTCTCTTTTATAGCATAAAATTTTATCCCGGAATTAATATTTATATTTTTCTTTTTATAAAACTAATCATTATTTGTCTGAAATATTAAAATGTATTATTTATTGAATAATATCATAAATCAAAAATCGATATGGAATAACAATAACACAATTTTAATTATGACTAAATAATAAGCAGATTGAATGATTTCGATGCAAAAGTAGGCTTTCATATCTACTGATAAAGCATTTATTGGAATGATCAAATCGCGAGCCAAAAAATATCCACACATTCGAATTCACAATAGCAAATTAAGATGATAACTGAAGCGTTTAAAAGCAGCAACTTAATTTAAAATCGACAAAAATAAAAAATAAAACATTGCAGATGGGCAGAATAAATAGATCGCACTGTTTCTGGGTTTTGTATGCGCAAGAACGAAAGAGCGTTAAAAGTCACGCAAAACAATTACTACGCATTAGTCGAGAGTGACGCAAGCTAGGCTTTGGAACCGCCACTAAGTGTGTGCAATATATATTCTCTGATATCGCATTTGAGATTCAATCGAATCACACGGCTTTACGTCGAGACGACACAATGACGATTAATTCCATTAAACAATTCGTGACAATTCTCACGCGAAAATGTATTTGTCAATGTTAGTCTTCACAAGCGATAAATTCAAATTGCATGCTACTAAGATGAATAGACAAAAGGACAAGGATAAAAATTGCGTTGATTAATAGGTTGATTATGATAATACTGTTTAAGAACTTGTGCTTATGTTGATATGTTAATGAATCTTATGTATAAGTTTGATTAACTAAAACTCGAAAAGTTTGAACAAATTTTGAGTCTGATAGACGGAAATTACTTTTTGTTGGTTTCGTAATACAATGAAGAAAGAATATTCATGAAATTTTGTCGTGGAATGTGTATGAGACATGTAAATTGACGATGAAAAAAATGTTCACAACTTTTTTTTGTATTTGCTTAACAAAAAGTAAAACGTATTTCTTTTAAATTTAATAGAATCATTGAAAGTATTAAACTCGTTTTTTAAGATGATAGTTACGACATATGCGGTGACTTTTTGTCTCTGTTCAGCATCGTATAAGATCAGGACGAAAACGGTATTTTTGACAAATTTATTTTTCGGTCGATTATCTTTAAATGACGTCAAGAAATTGAAAAACTCGATTTGTCTTTAAGAAAACGTTTCTTCAGCGTTTTAAATTTCTAAAATAAAAAAAAAAAAAAAAACGGCACATAAAGCCATAATGCAAAACCATAAATATATTCCATTTAAAGTTCCATATAATTTTGTAGTGTAATTTTGACAATCGATTTAATATAAAGTTTTATTGAAAAAAACACGAGAAGAAAAATTGTTCTAAAAAATATCAATTATTTTTCGTGTTAAAAATGACTCTATTTTATCAACTTTCACAGTGACAAACAGTTCTGCCATCATTTTTCTTATGTTTCTAAGTTCTTTGCTTTTATTTTGTAATTCTCCTTAAGAAAACAAAATATTAAATCTGGGAAATGAAAAATATTCGTGATTTTTTGTATTACTGATATTAATAGCAAACAATAGGATTGAGTTAAACATTTCCTAAGCAATGCTTAAAAGCTCCTAAGCATTTTTTTAATTTCCTCAATATAAACAAACTTTATTCCGGACGTAACAACACTTGAATTTCCATTCCGGAAATCGCAATATTCCATAACCCCCCC